>QGSO01000347.1:1485890-1561570 GCA_011037825.1 Carya cathayensis | reverse complement strand
CCCCCCCCCCCCCCCCCAACCACAACTTATCCACTGTCTGGTAATTAACAATGAATATCCATCTTTCTACTAAACATGATGTATTGAAATTCATTAGATTGGATTTGATTGGACGGTACTAACAAAATCAGCTGCAGTGCTAAGCCCCATTTCATTTCAATAATTAGGATCTTTTCCCATTCTTATCAAAATAATGCCACTCTTTAGGGAGCCTTGTTCTGCCATATACTTTTTTGGGGAAAGGAATGTACAGCTGGGGAGTGTAGGACATAATATGATGATATGATCTCAAGCTTCCTTCTTTTGGAATGGATCCGGCCCTTTTCATCAACATTCATGATAGAATGATATGATCTCAAACTTCCTTTTTTTGGACTGGATCCGCCCCATTTCATTCTCATGACTTCCCCTCATTCTTAGTGAATATAGAAGATTGAGGAGCAAGCTGACCAATTCCACTTCCCAATCTTGTACAAATCTGATGAAGGAGACGTTACAATGTGGATTACCATTCGTAACTTAGAGAAGTTCAGCAACTGATGCCTCCTTGTAGGAAGAGATGCTAAACAGTTCCGAGTAGATTTCCTACATTGCATGGACTGACAACCGCTTGCCATATAATGACCGAGTAAATAGAAACACGTCTTTGATGACCCCAAACCATTGGAAGATGAATTGAATAGATGATATTTATGCTCACCCTCCACACCACTTTGTAGGAATTCCATTAGGAGCTTCTCAGTACGCTTTGCCACACCTATCGAGACAGGAACGAGGGAAAAAAGTTGAGTTAAGAGAGTGTTCTTGATCAGAATGATCTGGCCTCTTTTGACAAATATAGACGCATTCTGCCAGCCAACTATTCACCTTTCCATTTTCTCAATAATATCATCCCATTGACAAAGGAATCAGGAAATCAATAATTTGATTTGCTCTCTAAATTCTTATCTCAAAAGAGGTAGCTCAAACAAGGGCAAAGCAAAAGGTAAGGGGCTTGAGGAATTTTAAATGAAGCCAAGATCTTGTCATGGAATGTGAGAGGGTTAAATGATAGGGCGAGAGATTGAAGGTTCAAAACTTAAGGAATGGAAGGCAGATGTTGTGAGCTTCCAAGAACTAAATTGCCAGTCGTGAGAAGGGTCATAATGCGTAGTTTATGTAGTAGTCAATAGGGTTTTTGGAGGAATTGTGCTTATGTGGGATAGCAGGGTTGTGGAGGAGTGTGAGGAATATGTAGGTGAATATGCAAGTATTTCCATACAATGGTATTTTTTTTTCCCTTGAATTTTACTCTTAGCTCCCAATTGTATGAACATTGAAAAATGTTTAAAGATAACTTTGAATGGATGTTTATGGGCTGAGTATTGATAGTGGGAGGAGATGACTTTGGAAGGAATTGGTTGGATTGATGACTTGGACAATCCTGTGGTTTCTATTTTTCCTTTTTTTTGAAGTGGTCAATCCCGAGGTTTATAGGCATTGATTAGTATTACTTGGTTCTCGAGCATGGGGTTTAATGGTACCATTATATCCGTGTTCAAATGGAATTTTATGAGTTCATTTTTTACTTGATCTAGACCTTATGGGTATTCCATTAGAAGGCGGCAGCTTTATGTGGTCCAATAACTGGGCCAACCAAACCTGGTAAGAATTCTTAGAGGAGGCTTCCCAGATTATGGTTAGATAATTTTCCCTTGATACTTGAATGTGATGGTGTAGCTAGGCAAGAGGTTATTTCAAATTTGAGAACATGTGGCGAAAAGCTAAGGGCTTTGTGCAAAAAGTGGATTAGCGTTAGCTGTTATAAAACTACAATGGCTCCCTTGAGTTTTGTGTTGGCAAGCAAATTGAAAACTTTAATGCAAGATTGGGAAAAATGGTAGGTTCAGCTTTAAAGCTAAGGATTTATTTATTTTATTTTATTTTTAATTTTATGAGCTTCTGAACCATTCATGATTGTGCAGCTTTGGAATGTGGTAAGTTCAGACTTAACCGGTGTCATTTTAACATGATGACAACATGTTTTTTTTTTTTGATTGGGACCGGGTGTCTAGGAACAGCGTCCCAACTAATCCCGGGGGTGCGCAGGCCCTTGGCAAGGAGTTTTTCTCAAGTGCACCTTTGGTAATTCAAGGGGAAAATCCCCCAGCCCGATGACCCCTAGAGATTGTTTGCATCAAGGAGATTTGAACCGTAGACCTGGGGGGAGCATACCCCCAAGCCCAAGGCCTTTACCACTTGAGCCAACCCCTAGGGGTTAAATTGTATACCTGGCATATTTTTTTCAGAAATAGCTCATATTGATGGTGGTTTTTTCGCTTTAAGTCCTTGCCAATGGTTGTCAGGTCAAATGGTCTCTTGTCCTCCACTTGAAGTGATTGTGATTTAAATCTGGCATGGGTGGCTGAGTTGAATTGAAAAAGAAAAAAGAAAAAAATTGTTGCACATACTATTAGATATGACCAAAAGCACCAAGTTCTTCCACAGAATAGCTAACGCACATAGAAGATACAACAACATTGAGATGCTGAAAATAGGAGGAGTGGATTGTCGGGATGAGTTAGTGATAAACCTCCATGTAGTTGACTTTTTTGAGCATTTATTAACTGAACAAGTGGGTTGGCGGCCTAAACTGGAAGTGCTTGGTTTTGATTTCATTGAACATAATGATGTAGACCGTCTAGAGAGGCCTTTTGAGGAGATGGAGGTTTTTAAAGTTGTGAGAAAAATGGTTAAAGACAAGGCGCCGGGTCCTGACGGTTTCTCGATGGGTTTCTTCCAAACTTGTTGGGCTGTATTAAGATGATCTCATGAAGGTGTTCCAGGAATTCTACTCAGTGGGAAAGTTTGAAAAAAGCCTTGATGCTACCTTTCTTGCACTAATTCCAAAGAAGGTGGGGGCCAAGGAGATTAAGGAGTTCCGGTCTATTAGCTTAGTAAATGGGGTGTACAAGATAGTTTCCAAGGTGCTAGCGAACCGTCTGAGTGAGGAAGTGGGGAAGCTTATTTCAAAACCTCAGAATGCTTTTGTTAAGGATAGACAAATCCTAGATGCGGTTCTTATTGCGAATGAATGCCTGGACAGTAGGTTGAAAACTGGAGAGGCAGGGATTATATGCAAGCTAGATATGGAGAAGGCGTATGATCATGTCAACTGGGAGTTCCTTCTTGATCTTTTGGGAAAATTTGGGTTTGGAGAGAGATGGTGTTCATGGATTAGGTGGTGTATATCAACGGTGAAATTTTCCATCCTGATAAACGGAAGCCCAACTGGTTTCTTTTGTAGCACACGACGCTTAAGACAAGGAGATCCGTTATCCCCCTTACTCTTTGTTATTGTGATGGAGGCTTTGAGCGGAATGTCATCTGCCTTGGTCCTGAATGGGTTGCTTGCTGGTTTCAAGGTTGGCTCTCCGAGTAGGGGATTTGTTAATGTATCTCACTTCTTGTTTGCAGATGATACTCTTCTCTTTTGCGAAGCAGATCCTAACCAGATTCGAATTTTGAAGGCCCTTCTCCTCTGTTTTGAAGTAACTTCCGGTCTGAAAATTAATTTGGAGAAATCCGAGATGGTGCCTGTTGGATGTGTTCGGCATATTAGACAGTTGGCTAGTATATTGGGATGCACGACTGCATCTTTACCCATGACTTATCTGGGACTTCCACTTGGGGCGACCTCAAGAGCGGCTTCTTTATGGGATCCAGTTATCGAGAAAGTGGAACGTCGGTTAGCTGGATGGAAGAGATTATATTTGTCAAAAGGTGGTCGGATTACACTAATCAAGAGTACTCTTTCTAATCTACCCACCTATTTTTTGTCATTGTTCCCTATTCCAGCAAATGTTGCTCTTCGGTTGGAGAAACTTAAAAGGGATTTCTTATGGGGTGGACGGGGTGCAGAACAAAAATTTCACCTTGTTAAGTGGGAAAAGGTATGTAGTCCTATCTCAAATGGGGGCTTGGGCATTAGAGATATGAGAACCTTCAATCGGGCATTACTTGATAAGTGGCTGTGGAGATATCATAAGGAACCTGAAGCCTTGTGGAAGACGGTAATAGAGAGCAAATATGGGGACCTATGGGGGGGTTGGTGTACAAAAGAAGTGAGAGGAGCGCATGGAGTGGGTTTGTGGATACATATAAGAAAAGGGTGGGAGGTTTTCTCTCGATTTACCCGAATCCGTTTAGGAGGAGGAACCCGTATTAAGTTTTGGTATGACACTTGGTGTGATCATGTGGCTCTAAAGGAATCTTTTCCTTCATTATTCAGAGTTGCACGAGATATTGATGTCTCGGTAGCTGATGTTCTGGAAAGATCAGGGGAGCAATTTCAATGGAATATCCACTTCAGCAGGGCGGCACAAGATTGAGAGATGAGCAGTATTGAAGCCTTTTATAGCCTTTTGTATTCCACTAAACCGGATAATTCATAGGATAGCTTATGGTGGATACCTATAGCTAAAGGCACTTTTTCGGTGCGCTCTTTCTATAAGTCTCTTACTCGAGATACCTATTCAGTTTCCATGGCGAAAGATATTGAGACATAAGGCACCACCCAAAGCAGCTTTCTTTGTGTGGACTACAGCATTGGGTAAGATTCTTACAATTGATAATTTGAGGAAGCGCAGGGTGATCATCACAGATTGGTGCTGCATGTGTAGGAAGGGAGGTGAATCGGTGAACCATCTCTTAATACACTGTGAGGTAGCGAGAAGGTTATGGGATGAGATTCTTGGTAGAATGGAAATGGCTTGTGTAATGCCGGAAACGGTGGTAAGGGTATTGGCCAGTTGGAAAAATCTGAGAGGAAATCAACAGATACAAGCGGTGTGGAAGATGATGCGGATATGCATCATGTGGTGTTTATGGCGAGAACGCAATGACAGGACGTTCGAGGACAAGGAGAGATCGATGGAGGATTTGATAGTTTTTTTCTTTAGAACTCTTTGTACTTGGACCATAGCGGTTGATTTCAATGGTTTGGGGTTACATGAATTCCTTATATCCATTGATCATACCTAGATGTGGTTACTAACTTTGTATCAGGCATTTGCCTTCTTTTGATTATATAAATTTATTTTACTTATTAAAAAAAAAAGATATGACCAAAACAAAGTCAGAAAATTGGCATTACTGTAGTGTTGAATTTACCGATGATGCCATTGCAGTGATGTATGCAGGTTTTCTAGCTGTACTTGGACTGTGCATCCCTTGCATGGCGTCAGGAATTGGAAGATTTGGGTCCTTCACTCTAGTGACTACTGCTAGATTATCTTGGGTTGTATTAGATGAGATTATTTATCCAATATATATATATATTATATTTATGTATGGATGTAAGAATGGATTGGTTCCTTATGAGGGTTGAATAAAGTTGCATAGGCCCTTTGCGTTCATTTTATTTTTATTTTACCCTTAAAATGCTAAAAGAAAAATAATATGTATACAAAAAAAATGCTAAATTTTTTTCTCTTTATCATTGCTTGCAGCCTCCAAAAATCAAATTGTTTATCGATAAGGTGATCCAGTGTCCATTGCAAGATATAACAATACCTCTTTTGGGTTTTCGATGGGAGTATGGTAAGGTAATAGAATGCTACTTCTGCTAGTACTGCTGTGCATAGTTTTTTTTTTATTTGCTTATTTTTTGGTTGCTTTTCAGGGTAACTTTCACCATTGGAGGCCGCTGTTTCTGCACTTTGATACATACTTCAAGACATACCTTTCTTCTAGGAATGACCTCCTGTTATCAGATAAAATTTTAGAAGATGATAGTCTATTTCCCAAGCAGGCAGTTCTACAAATTTTACGAGTAATGCAAACAATTCTTGAGAATTGCCATAACAAGAGTTCATTTGATGGCTTAGAGGTATGTTGATTTTAGTGTCACAGGTCATGTTTAATGTCTAGACTTGGGTATGAAACTAATTGCCTGGATCTCTTATTTCAAGGCATGTTAGCTTTAGGTGGTATTATGCTTATATGAGCATCTGCTACTAGTTCTTGCCTGATATGTTATACTGTTTGTCCTCTTCAGAATTTCAAGCTACTACTTTCATCAACTGACCCAGAGATTCTTATAGCTACACTTGAAACTCTATCTGCACTAGTGAAAATAAACCCCTCTATGTTGCATGGAGGGGGAAAGTTGATTGGTTGTGGCTCAGTAAACAGCTCTCTCTTGTCTCTAGCCCAAGGATGGGGAAGCAAGGAAGAGGGTTTGGGTTTGTATTCATGTGTAATGGCAAACGAGAGAACCCAAGAAGAAGGGCTTTGTTTGTTCCCAGCTGATTTAGAAAATGACAGTGACAAGTCTAACTGCAGGGTAGGCTCTACTCTCTATTTTGAGATGCACGGGCTTAATGCTCAAAGCAGCAAGGAAAATAGCAATCAAAATACTTCTAGCTTGAGAGTTATACATATTCCGGATCTTCATTTACAGGAGGAGGATGATCTCTCACTGTTGAAACAGTGCATTGAGCAATATAATGTACCTACCGAGCTACGGTTTTCATTGTTGACAAGAATTAGATATGCTCATGCCTTCCGTTCTCGCAGAATATGCAGGCTGTACAGCAGGATTTGCCTTCTTGCATTCATTGTGCTTGTTCAGTCTAGTGATGCTCATGATGAACTTGTTTCATTTTTTGCTAATGAGCCAGAGTATACGAATGAGTTAATCAGGATTGTGCGGTCCGAGGAAGCTGTTTCTGGAACCATTAGGACACTTGCAATGCTTGCCCTGGGAGCTCAGTTAGCTGCATACATGTCTTTTCATGAGCGGGCACGGATTTTGAGTGGATCTAGTATCAGTTTTGCTGGCGGCAACCGGATGATACTCCTGAATGTGCTCCAGAGGGCTGTTTTATCGCTGAAGGCCTCCAATGATCCATCATCTCTTGCCTTTGTTGAAGCACTTCTTCAGTTCTATTTGCTTCATGTTGTTTCATCCTCGAGTTCTGGGAGTAATATTAGGGGGTCAGGCATGGTTCCTACGTTCCTACCATTTTTGGAGGATTCTGATCCTACACACATGCATCTGGTCTGTTATGCTGTTAAAACTCTACAAAAGCTCATGGATTACAGTAGTTCAGCTGTTTCCCTGTTTAAAGAGTTGGGGGGAGTGGAGCTTTTGGCTCAGAGACTGCAAATAGAAGTAAATAGGGTTATCGGTTTGACTGGGGCTCTTGAAAACTCGATGATCATTGGTGAGAGCTCCAGAAACAGTGATGATCAGCTGTACTCCCAGAAGAGGCTCATTAAGGTTTCCCTGAAGGCGCTTGGATCTGCTACATATGCTCCTACTAACACTACCAGATCCCAACATTCCCATGATAGTTCTTTACCTGCTACTCTTACGTTGATATTTGGCAATATAGATAAATTTGGAGGTGATATTTATCACTCAGCAGTGACTGTTATGAGCGAGATGATCCACAAAGACCCAACTTGTTTTCCTGTTTTGTTTGAAATGGGTCTTCCAGCTGCTTTTTTATCATCGATAGCAGCTGGTATACTTCCTTCATCAAAGGCTCTTACATGTGTTCCTAATGGTCTTGGTGCCATTTGTCTTAATGAAAAAGGCTTAGAGGCAGTGAAAGAAACTTCAGCATTACGGTTCCTTGTTGACATTTTCAGCAGTAAGAAATATGTTACACCAATGAATGATGCTATTGTTCCTTTGGCAAATGCAGTGGAAGAGCTTTTGCGCCATGTATCTTCTTTGAGAAGCACTGGTGTTGATACAATCATAGAAATTGTTAACAAAGTTGCTTCTTTTGGGGACAGTAGCTGCTCAGGATCATCTGGGAAATTGAATGAGAGCACTTCAATGGATATGGATTCTGAAGACAAGGGCAACGAAAGCCATTGCTGTTTGGTTGGTGCAGTTGATTCGGCTTCAGGAGGGATCAACGATGAGCAGTTCATTCAACTGTGCATCTTTCATTTGATGGTACTGGTTCACAGGACTATGGAAAACTCTGAAACATGTCGGCTATTTGTGGAGAAGTCGGGAATTGAAGCCTTAATGATGCTTCTTTTACGGCCTAGTATTGCACAGTCATCTGATGCAATGTCTATTGCTTTGCATAGCACCATGGTTTTCAAGGGTTTTACTCAGAATCACTCTACTCCACTGGCACATGCTTTCTGTTCCTCTCTCAGAGACCATCTAAAAAAAGCTTTGACTGGATTTGGAGTCGTTTCAGGGACCTTTTTGCTAGATCCAAATATGCCACAGGATGATAGAATCTTTTCTGCACTTTTTCTTGTGGAGTTCCTTCTGTTTCTTGCTGCCTCAAAAGACAACCGTTGGGCAAGTGCGTTGCTTGCAGAATTTGGACATGATAGCAAGGATGTTCTGGAAGATATTGGGAGGGTCCATCGAGAAGTTCTGTGGCATATTTCTCTTCTTGAAGATGCCAAGCCTGAAGTGGAGGATGATGGTGCTGCTTCTACATCTGAATCACAACAGTCTGAATTGGTTACAAATGAAACTCAAGACCAAAGATTCAACTCTTTCAGGCAGTTCCTTGATCCATTATTGAGGAGGAGGACATCGGGGTGGAGTATTGAATCCCAGTTTTTTGACATTTTAAACACATACCGTGATCTTGGTCGTGCCTCTAGTTCCCAACAAAGACTTGCCGATAGTTCTTCAAACTTGCGATTTGGAGCTGGTAATCAAGTCCATCATTCTGCTTCTTCAGATGCTGCTGGAGATGTTAGTAAGCAGAGATCTTACCATACTTCTTGCTGCGACATGATGAGGTCTCTTTCTTTTCACATTACCCATTTGTTTCAAGAGTTGGGGAAGGTAATGTTGCTTCCCTCTCGTCGACGGGATGATATTTTGAATGTTTCTCCTACATCAAAATCAGTGGCTTCTACTATTGCATCTATTGCTCTGGATCACATGAATTTTGGGGGTCATGTGAATCCTTCTGGAACCGAGGCATCCATATCAACAAAGTGCCGATACTTTGGAAAGGTTATCGATTTCATTGATGGCTTTCTACTGGACAGGCCAGATTCCTGTAATCCTGTTTTACTGAATTGCTTGTATGGACATGGTGTAATTCAATCAGTTTTGACAACATTTGAAGCTACCAGTCAATTGCTGTTTGCTGTGAACCGCACTCCCGCATCTCCCATGGAAACTGATGATGGTATCTTAAAGCAGGATGAAAAGGGAGTTACTGATAATTCATGGATTTATGGTCCTCTATCTAGCTATGGGAAACTCATGGACCACTTGGTGACCTCATCTTTTATATTAACCCCGTTTACAAAACACTTGCTTGCCCAACCTCTAACAAATAGCAATGTTCCCTTTCCACGGGATGCTGAGATTTTTGTGAAGGTTCTCCAGTCCATAGTGCTGAAGGCAGTGCTTCCTGTTTGGACTCACCCCCACTTTGTTGATTGCAGTAATGATTTAATTACTTCAGTAATTTCTATAATTAGGCATGTCTATTCTGGGATTGAAGTGAAAAACGTCAGTAGCAACACTGGTGCTCGCTTAACTGGACCTCCTCCTAATGAGACTGATATTTCAACAATTGTAGAGATGGGTTTTTCCAGGTCTCGTGCGGAGGAAGCTCTCAGGCGAGTTGGGTCAAATAGTGTGGAATTGGCAATGGAGTGGTTGTTCTCCCATCCAGAGGATGCTCAAGAAGATGACGAACTTGCTCGTGCACTTGCCATGTCCCTTGGGAATGCTGCATCAGACACAAAGGAAGTGAGCACAAATGGAGATACTCAACAGCTTGAAGAAGAGATGGTGCAACTTCCTCCTGTTGAGGAGTTGTTATCTACATGTACTCGGCTCCTGCAGACGAAGGAATCTATTGTTTTTCCAGTTCGAGACCTGCTCATGATGATATGCTCCCAAAATGATGGACAATATAGGTCAAATGTCATCTCCTTTCTTGTTGATCGGCTGAAGGATTGTACTTTGATTTCTGAAAGCGAAAATGCTGCCATGGTATCTAGTCTTTTTCATGTTCTTGCTCTACTTTTTCATGAAGATGAAGTGTCACGAGAACTTGCCACAATGAATGGTCTGGTTGCAGTTGCTGCAGATCTACTTTTGCAATGGTGTTCTGGATCAGTTGGAATGGAGAAATGCCAGGTTCCTATGTGGGTGACAACTGCTTTTCTTGCTGTTGACCGGCTGTTGCAGGTGAATAAAAAATTGAACTCTGAAATTGTGGAGCAGTTGAAGCAGGACACTGCTAATAACCACCAAACATCTCTCACCATTGATGAGGATAAGCAAACCAGGTTGCGGTCTGCATTGGGATTAGTTCCGAAGCATACTGATATAAATGAGCAGAAGAGACTTATTGAGATTGCTTGCAGTTGTATCAGGAACCAGCTTCCCGCTGAGACAATGCATGCTGTTCTCCAACTGTGCTCTACTCTCACTAGAACTCATTCTGTTGCTATTAGTTTTCTTGATGCTGGGGGACTGAGTTTACTGCTTTCTTTGCCAACAATTAGCCTCTTTCCTGGGTTTGATAATGTGGCTGCTAATATCATCCGTCATATTCTTGAAGATCCGCAAACCCTACAGCAAGCAATGGAATCTGAGATAAGGCACAGCTTTGTGGCTGCCACCAATAGACATACAAATGGAAGGATCCCTGCACGTAACTTCCTGTCAAATTTAAATTCCGTCATTTCACGGGATCCAGTGGTCTTTATGCAGGCTGCTCGGTCTGTTTGCCAAGTTGAGATGGTCGGTGAAAGGCACTATATTGTCTTGCTGAAAGATCATGACAAAGACAAGTACAAAGAGAAGGAGAAGGAGAAGGAGAAATCACTGGAGAAAGATAAACAACAAACTACTGATGGGAAAGTTGCTTCGAGTAATGTGAATCCAGTTGCTTCTGGGAATGGGCATGGAAAACTTAATGATACGAATTTAAAGAGTGTCAAAGTTCATAGAAAATCTCCACAGAGCTTTATAAACGTGATTGAGCTTCTTTTAGATTCTGTCTGTACTTTTGTTCCTCCCCTGAAAGATGATGTGGTTTCAGATGTCCTTGATCCATCGTCAACTGACATGGACATTGATGCTGCAGCTATTAAGGAGAAAGGAAAAGCCGTTGCCACTATGCCTGAAGAGAATAATCAAGCCAATGGGGATGAAGCTTCTGCGTCACTTGCAAAAATTGTATTCATATTAAAGCTTTTGACGGAGATTATGCTGATGTATGCTTCATCTGTTCACATTTTGCTTCGGAAGGATGCTGAAGTTAGTAGTTGCCGGTGTCCTCAACAAAAAGGTCCTGCTGGTGTGTATGCTGGTGGAATATTCCATCACATTCTTCACAAGTTTCTTCTATATTCTCGGAGTTTAAAAAAGGACAAGAAAATAGATGGTGACTGGAGGCATAAACTAGCAACCAGGGCTAGCCAGTTTTTGGTGGCATCTTGTGTCCGTTCCACTGAAGCAAGGAGGAGAGTTCTAACAGAGAGCAATTATATATTCAATGACTTCGTTAATTCGTGCAATGGTTTTAGCCCGCCGGGAAACAATATACCAGCCTTTGTCGATCTGCTTAATGATGTACTAGGTGCTCGTTCACCTACTGGTTCATACATTTTAGCAGAAGCTTCTGCCACTTTTATAGATGTTGGTCTGGTTAGGTCATTGACTCAAACTCTTCAAGTTTTGGATCTGGACCATGCTGACTCACCTAAAGTTGTTACTGGTCTAATTAAAGCTCTGGAGTTGGTAACAAAGGAATATATCCATTCTGCTGATTCTAACATAGAAAAGGATGATAATTCAACAAAAACTCACGATCTTACTGAATCTGCAAGAATGGATAATAGTGGTGATGTATCTCAGTCTGTGGAAGCTACAGCTCAGTTCAATCCTGATTCTGTGCCAGCTGACAACATTGGGTCGTATAATGCTGTCCAACCTTACGGTGGCTCTGAGGCTGTTACAGATGACATGGAACACGATCAAGATCTTGATGGAGGTTTTGGGCCTGCTAATGGGGATGACTATATGCATGAAACCTCAGATGATGTGAGGGGTCTTGAAAATGGAATTGATACGGTGGGAATACAATTTGAAATCCGTCGTGGACAAGAAAATATTGATGAAGATGATGATGAGGAGATGTCTGGGGATGATGGGGATGAAGTGGATGAAGATGAAGATGAGGATGAGGAGGAACATAATGATCTGGAAGAAGATGAAGTCCACCATCTTCCCCATCCTGACACAGATCAAGATGATCATGAAATTGATGATGATGATTTTGATGAAGAAATAATGGAGGAAGAAGAGGATGACGAGGATGATGAGGATGGAGTAATACTGAGGCTGGAGGAGGGCATAAATGGAATAAATGTTTTAGACCATATTGAGGCTTTTGGTAGAGACAATAGTTTTTCCAATGAAGCTCTCCATGTGATGCCAGTTGAAGTTTTTGGTTCTAGACGCGAAGGGCGTACTACATCCATCTACAGTCTTTTGGGCAGAAGTGGTGACAGTGTTACCCCGTCAAGGCATCCTCTTCTAGTGGCACCTTCTTCATCTGTGCACTCAGCTTCTCCTCAGCAATCTGGTAAGCTTCTTCTAGGGATGGTTTTTAGACCTTGAAATAATTGAATTCTTACTACAATTTCTGTTGTTACCTGTATTTTAGCTTAATTGTTTCCTCTAGGTTTAATATTTGGCATTCTTGGTCTCTGATACTGGAACACACTGCTGCAGAGAATGCACGTGACATGGTCTTTGCAGATAGGAACTTGGAGAGCACCTCGTCACGCTTGGATTCTATTTTCCGTTCCCTGAGGAATGGGCGCCATGGACACCGTTTGAACTTGTGGGTGGATGATAACCAGCCAAGTGGTGGATCAAATGCAGGTTTAGTGCCACATGGCCTTGAAGAGCTGCTAGTTTCCCAATTGAGACGACCAGCCCTTGAGCAGCCTTCTGACCAGAACACAATGGCACAGGATCCTAAAAACAAAGATGAAGTTTGCCAGTTGCAAGAAACAGAAGCAGGTGCAAGGACCGACATTTCTTTTGAAAACAATGAAACTAGTAGCATGCCACCTTCAACTGTTGAAATTGATAGCTCTGGCAATGCTGATCTGAGGCCTGCCGCAAGTGAACCTCTACATGGAACTGATGCAACCAGCTCGCAATTGCAATCTGTTGAAATGCAGTTTGAACACAATGATGCAGCTGTACGGGATGTTGAAGCTGTGAGCCAAGCAAGCAGTGGAAGTGGGGCGACCTTGGGTGAGAGCCTTCGAAGCCTTGATGTCGAAATTGGAAGTGCCGATGGCCATGATGATGGTGGAGAAAGGCAAGCTTCTGCAGATAGAATGCCCTTGGGTGATCCACAGGCAGCTCGCTCTAGAAGGACAAATGTCTCTTTTGTGAATTCTACACCTGTTGATGGAAGAGATGTGTCCCTTCACAGTGTGACTGAAGTTTCAGAAGGTTCCAGCCGAGAAGCAGATCAGGATGGTCCAGCAGCAGAGCAGCAACTCAACCGTGATGCTGGTCCTGGAGCAATTGATCCTGCATTCCTGGATGCTCTTCCAGAGGAGCTGCGTGCTGAGGTTCTTTCAGCTCAACAGGGTCAAGCAGCTCCGCCCTCAAATGCTGAACCACAAAATTCAGGTGATATTGATCCAGAATTTCTTGCAGCCCTTCCCCCTGACATACGAGCAGAAGTTCTGGCACAGCAGCAAGCACAAAGGCTACATCAATCTCAGGAACTGGAAGGTCAACCTGTTGAAATGGACACGGTCTCAATAATTGCAACTTTTCCTTCAGATTTGCGAGAAGAGGTACATTGGTTTTTGGAGTGTCCTTTATTCATTACTCATAAAACCAAATGTAGAATTGAAATGAGCCTCTTCAATTTTTTTTGTGTGTTTTATCATCAGGTTCTCTTAACTTCATCTGATGCTATCCTTGCAAATCTGACGCCAGCTCTTGTTACGGAGGCAAACATGTTGCGTGAAAGATTTGCACACCGTTACAGTCGCACCCTTTTTGGTATGTACTCTAGGAATCGCAGAGGTGAAACTCCAAGAAGAGGTGATGGTATAGGGTCCAGCCTGGAAAGAGCCGGGGGAAGCATTGCCCGTAGGTCAATTGGAGCTAAGCTAGTTGAAGCCGATGGAGCTCCTTTAGTTGATACAGATGCTCTGCATGCCATGATTAGGTTGCTTCGTGTAGTGCAGGTATAATCTTGGTTATTTAGATATGCCCTTTTTTTTTATAGGTATTTAGATATGTCCTTTATGTGTATTCTTTATGAACTATGCATTTATGGACATAAATATTGCAGCCACTGTACAAAGGTCAGCTGCAGAGGCTGCTTCTGAATTTATGTGCTCATCATGAAACCAGAAGTTCTATGGTGAAGATTCTCATGGACATGTTAATGCTTGATACAAGAAAGCATATTAACAACTTGAGTGCTGGTGAGCCTTCTTATCGGCTTTATGCTTGTCAGAGTAATGTGATGTATTCACGTCCTCAGTCTTTCGATGGTAAGACCCCTTATTTAATCTACTCCTTTGATGGGCAAGTTTTGGTTGCCCTTCCTGTAATTACTAGAGTCAAGTTGTTTTCAAGAATGGGTGGAACATGGTCTTGGATTTTCTGTTGAGGAGATATATGTGATAAGAGCTCCTGGTGCCTCAAAGGTTGCCCTGGTCACCCAGTGTTGAATAGGGTGTTATATCTGATGTTTTATCCAAGTTTATTTCCCAGTTTGAGTTTTGCCATGAGAGAGTTTAAATCTTTGTTTATCATTCAAATAGACAGGAAAGAAGCATGAAAGAAATTAAATTTCTTTTGTATTTTCATTTTTTTTTTCCAGTTTGTATGCTTGATATATTTTTACTTGATGTTCAAAAGACTTCTTTTCTGTAGTATCAGGGATTAATGCATTAAAAAAAATATCATTTCTTATGTTTTTAGTGGTTTTGACATGTGGTAGCATGCAACTTGCCATCAGTTTCTTATGAACCTTTTTGTTCTTATAGGTGTTCCTCCCTTGGTGTCTCGGCGTATTCTTGAAACTCTTACTTATTTGGCTCGTAATCACCCATCAGTGGCGAAGATTTTGCTTCAGTTTAGGTTGCCTAGACCTGCTGTACTGGAGACAGAAAATACTGATCGGGCACGGGGTAAAGCTGTGATGGTTGTTGAAGATGATGGAATGGATAGGAGTGATCATTGGAAAGGATATATATCCATTTCGTTGCTTTTGAACCTCTTAAATCAACCCCTTTATTTGAGGAGTATAGCCCATCTTGAACAGGTGATGTTTTGCATGAAGTTTTATTTGGTTTTCTTACAATTGTTAATTTAGATGTGTTCATTAGGCTTTACCGTCTGGTTCTTTTTCAGCTTCTTAACTTATTGGAGGTCATCATTAATAATGCTGAAAGTAAATCAGTATCTGACAAATCTCGGGCATCTGCATCTGAGCAACCATCTGGTCCAGAAAGTGTAACATCAGATGTTGGGATAAGTAGAGAATCTGGTCAAATTTCTTCAGATGTTGCAGCATCGTCCAAGGACACTGATATCTCCAAGCTCAGCACCACTGGTGTGCGCAAGGAATTTGATCCGCAAGCTGTATTGCTTAACCTACCACAAGCAGAACTCCGACTTTTATGCTCATTGCTTGCACGAGAGGGGTATGATGCTGCTTTTGGCCTATTAAATTGCATTTTCTGTGGTATTATATCGTATGAATTGTTATACCTTTGAATATCAAAAGCTGGATTGCTGGATTTCTTTTCATTTTTTAGTATTGTCCATTCTGTTTCCAGTTCCATACATTCATCTATATATTTGGGCAATTACATTTTTGTTGGAAAGCTTCTGTTACGTATTTTGTTTGGTTCACATATCACTCAATTCTGTGTCCAGATTTTTATAGTGGTCATGTTCCTTGCTTATTCATCCAACAATCAATGCATAATCAACAAATAATTCTCTGATGCCCGTACTGTAGATTCTATTAATTCATTGTGACAGCCTGCATTAGACATTTGGTCTGAATTCTTCATTGAGAGTGGATGTGATTTTGACCTTGTACATTTGGCTTAACAAATTACATGATACACCCAGACTGTCAGACAACGCATATACTCTAGTGGCGGAGGTAATGAAGAAGTTGGTGGCAAATGCTCCAACTCATTGTCATCTGTTTGCTACTGAGCTTACTGGGGCCATTCAAAACTTGACTTCATCTGCTGTAGATGAGTTACACCTGTTTGGTGAAGCTGTGGAAGCACTCCTCAGCACAACATCCTCTGGTGGAGCTGCAATATTAAGGGTTCTGCAGGCATTAAGCTCTCTTGTTGCTTCAATGAGTGAGAAAGAGAATGATCTACAAATTATTCCTGGAAAGGAATATACAGCTGCTCTTTCTCAGGTGCGAGACATAAATGCAGCTTTGGAGCCTCTGTGGCTAGATCTGAGCACTTGCATAAGCAAAATAGAGACTTATTCAGACTCGGCACCTGATTTGTTGACTTCATCTAAAATGTCAGCCTCTAAACCCTCTGGTGCAGTGACTCCACTCCCTCCAGGCTCTCAGAACATCTTGCCATATATAGAATCTTTCTTTGTGGTGTGTGAGAAATTACATCCTATGCAGCCAGGGTCTAATGATGAATTTAGTATTGCTGTAGTTTCAGAGGTCGAAGATGCCACCACTTATGCTAGCCAGCAGAAAACCTCGGGGAATACTTCGAAAGTTGATGAAAAACACCTTGCTTTTGTGAAGTTCTCGGAGAAGCATAGGAAGCTGCTAAATGCTTTCATCAGGCAAAACCCTGGGTTGCTTGAGAAGTCCTTCTCCCTCATGCTAAAGGTTCCTAGATTTATTGACTTTGACAATAAGCGTGCTCACTTCAGATCAAAAATAAAGCATCAACATGACCATCATCACAGTCCTTTAAGAATTTCTGTAAGAAGAGCTTACATTCTTGAAGATTCATATAACCAGCTGCGTTTGAGATCCACTCTAGATTTGAAAGGGAGGTTGACAGTTCACTTTCAAGGAGAGGAAGGTATTGATGCAGGTGGACTTACAAGGGAGTGGTATCAATTGCTATCCAGGGTTATCTTTGATAAGGGGGCACTACTTTTTACAACTGTTGGTAATGACTCGACATTTCAGCCAAACCCTAACTCTGTGTATCAAACAGAACATCTGTCATATTTCAAATTTGTTGGGCGAGTGGTAAGTATGTTTTAAAGTTGCTCTATTACTTGTGAAAAACGAATGTTTTAAAGTTGCTCTTATCCCATTGAGAATTGTTTGTATGTTTCCTACTTATTCCTCATCTTTTCAGGTTGGGAAAGCCCTTCTTGATGGGCAACTCTTGGATGTCCATTTCACTCGTTCATTCTACAAGCATATATTGGGGGTAAAAGTTACTTATCAAGACATTGAAGCCATTGATCCAGATTACTTTAAAAACCTTAAATGGATGCTTGAGGTAGGCTACATGCAACCGTGTGTGTGTGTGTGTGTGAGAGAGAGAGCACGCGTGCAGAGTTTCCCTCCATGTTTGGTAAGGGACAATTTGTTTTACTTTGTTTCTTGCTGGCCTTTGCAGAATGATATAAGTGATGTTCTGGATCTTACGTTTAGCATTGATGCCGATGAGGAGAAGCTGATATTGTATGAGAGGACAGAAGTAATGATTTTTCCATACTCCTTTAAGAACTTCATTTTCTCTGGGGAAAGATGTTAGTGTTTATATTTACATGTCGTGGATCTAATGCAGGTGACCGACTATGAACTCATTCCTGGTGGACGGAATATTAAGGTTACCGGGGAGAATAAACACCAGTATGTTGATCTAGTTGCTAAGCACCGGTTGACAACTGCCATTCGGCCTCAAATAGATGCCTTTTTGGAAGGATTCAATGAATTAATTTCCAAGGAATTAATTTCTATCTTCAATGACAAGGAACTTGAATTACTGATTAGTGGGCTTCCTGATATTGATTGTAAGTTTCCTTCAAAATAGTTTATTCACTTTGTCTCCTTATAGAGAGGCATTCCATCATTCTCCCCCGTAAAAGACTGTAAAAAGTACAAAATAATTCACCTCTGTCAGAATGGTTTTGTACCTGTCTTTCAGTGGATGATATGAGGGCGAATACTGAGTATTCTGGGTACAGTCCTGCATCTCCTGTTATTCAGTGGTTTTGGGAAGTTGTTCAGGGTTTCAGCAAGGAGGATAAGGCTCGTCTTTTGCAGTTTGTGACTGGCACCTCTAAGGTATTTTTCCTCAATATTTTTTTAACTTAGTTTCTGGCAGATTTCTAAATAACATAACTCTTTATTTTCATATGCAAATAACAGAACTCTTTATTTCAGAACACACCATCTTGGTCTGAATATACACATGGATTAGCCTGTTTGTGTTGGCGATTTATTCAGCAGTTGGTCCCATACATGTTATCATATAATTGCATAAACAGAGCCTCTTCTGGACGGTTACGCCGTTCTCGCTCACTCAACGGCAACAAATAATAAATGGACACGTTAGTCATCTACATCTAAATTTTATGAACCACATTACACACGATAGCAAAATAAAATACCCAACTACCGCTTCAGCGAAACCACTGAATACACTTGCACTCTTCTGCACCACAGCTCCCTTTACCGCCGCACATCCCCAGCCCGTCGCAGCCCGGCTAAACTCACCTGTCTGTCGCAGCCCTCCTGCCCGGCGAAACTCTAGCTCGTCCGATATAGTGTTTGCGAGTGATCAAAAGCTGCATATTCCTTCTTTGTTTCAGTTCCACTTTACTCTCAAAGCCCCAAACGGGCAACTCCCTTTTTTTTTTTTAATCAAATCTCGTCAATCTTTACAAGGTCGGTCTCTCCCACCCCTCCTCATTTTTCTTTTTATTTGTGAGTTATGGCAGTCGATGTTTCCACATTTTAATCATGCCCTTGTCCTCAATATTTTTTAGACTTTACTCACCTTCACCGTGTTTTCCTACAGTTGATTGGAACATTTTGTGCTTACGATCTGATACTGTTGAAATTGAATTTTGATAATTTTTTTTCTAGTTTGTGCTTTTGTTGTGTAGTGAATTCGCGATTCTTTAATTTTGGGCTAGAGTTTGGAATTTATTTGATTTTTTGTCCAATGGAGAAGTGGGTTTTTGGCGTATAGAGCTTACGATCTGTTATCTGCAAGTGAATTTTAAGATGAGAGGAGATAACTTTGCAAATGGGTTTGTTTTTGCTATCCTGTCAAATGGTGCTGATGGAGGGAGTGAGAGAGAGAGGTGGGAGAGAGAGGGAGATGAAAAACTGGAGCTCGAAGTGAGGGAGGGAATGAGAGAGAGAGAGAGAGAGCGAGATGGAAAACTGATTGTTACTCTGTAGTGCAGTCATAAGTTTGGAAAATAAAATGTCTACGTGGCACATTACAATTGGATGCCGTTTTTAAAGGGGAAAAGGTTACGCCTGTTGGAAGATTTTCTCTTGCATAAATCTACAAGTTACTTCATATTCATGTTTAATCATCAAGTGATCCTATTTGCAAGTTTCCACGAAAGTATCAGCTTTGTCACAATGTACTTTCTTATTTAGAAATGTTATGCATCAAGTTGGACTGATTGCAGTGTACTTTGATTGCACTACTTACAATTGTCGTGATGAAGCGTTTAAGGGTAATAAAAGAATTCCCCCCATGCTGTTTTTTGGGTTTAATGACTGAGCTACGCAACCAGGTGGAGGGGACTGGGTATGGGATCCCTCTTTTAGCCTGGTTTGGATACGGAGATGAGATAGGTTTTAGATGAAATATGAAAGTTGAATAAAATATTATTAAAATATTATTTTTTAATATTATTATTGTTAGTTAAATTGTTTATTATATATTGTGTGGGAATTTGGAAAAGTTGTAATGATGAGATAAGATGAGATATTTTCCAAATCCAAACGGGGCAAGATTTCCCATCCCTGTATCAGTGGGGATATAATCTGAAGTCCCTAATACACGTTGAGGAACTGTCATTTTTTTGGTTAAGTAGAAACGTTATCCTTCAACCATGTAATCATTTATTCTTAATTTCGTTTATTCCCATGACCTAGCTGGTTCAAATTTCTCTGTATATCTAATCTTTCTGGTCTTATAAATTTTTTATCAATAAAAATTTTGTTTGCCGATAAAAACTTTTTGGTCTTATAAAGCTCTCTTCTCATCCATCACTTGCATGCAATGCATATCTTATTGATCCATAATAGGGACAGACTTCACTTGTTTGTACCTTGATTGTACTGAATGATGCGTTTTATGTATGCTCCTCATTTTTGTGTGGATACATTTGGGAAAATGTGTATGTTTGAGCTTACCTGTTTGGTACACTGACTTTTAAGTTAATATGGTAATGGTTTGAGCACTCCACTCCTCTTTCCAATTTTTTACCAGGTGCCTTTGGAAGGGTTCCGTGAACTTCAAGGAATTTCAGGCTCACAAAAGTTTCAGATACACAAGGCTTATGGCAGCCCGGATCACTTGCCTTCTGCACATACTTGGTAATTTTTTTTAAAAAATATTCCTAATTGTCTTGATGTAATTTATTTACGTACTTGGTTTATTGTGAGTAGTGGCATTGTTTAATTGGTTCAAAATTCTTGATTCATGCAGTTTCAACCAGTTGGATCTACCGGAATATCCTTCTAAACAAAACTTGGAGGAAAGGCTATTACTTGCAATTCATGAAGGCAATGAAGGGTTTGGATTCGGTTGAGAATCATAATGGGAGGCATCAAGATAACCTTGTAGATAAATACAGATTATGTCAAATGCTACCATGAAAAGGGGGGGAAATTGGGTGTTAATTGTGGGACTTTGGGGGTAATGTAATGCAGGTTGATATATTGTATAGTCGTATATTTTCTATTGGAAATGCCTCTGGCAGTTTTTGATTTATCCATAGTCTTCTTTATTTATTTATTTACAAGTGATTACCCCTCATCTTTTTAACATTCACTTGTGCAACTGCAACCCCACCCCCCCTCTCTCTCTCTCTATGTGTTTGGTAATCTCGTGTGACGCAAATTATTAAAATGAAAATAAAAGGAGTAAACAACACTGCGGCCGTACTATTTATCCACCAGAAAACACCATATCCTGGTTATGATATTACAAAAATGCATGCTAGCAGTGAAAAACTAAGCCCTTGTCAGCCGAATGCTACTTTAAAGTGGATGCTTTGCAGAGATTTAACAAACATAAGTACTATTTTGACTGCAAAATATGTCCCTAATTAGTCATCACACTTTAAAGCTGTGAAATGGATTGTGAATAGCATTTCAAATGATCCGTAAATAGTAGTGAAATAGCTTGTGAATGGTTATATTCCCAAACAGACCCTAAGCAGCAAAAATCCTTGTGTTGCTATGATGAGCCATTAACCAAGTGCAATTTAGCTTGTGAACGGTTATATTAACAAACAGACCCTAAGCAGTAAAAATCCTTGTGTTGCTATGATGAGCCATTAACCAAGTGCAATTTGGGAAAACTAACCCAGGTAATGAAGTAAAAGAACAGCCTATTTCAAACTTCTGGAAACATTTCCAACCACCAAGCCGAAATCTGACATGCTCCCTCAATCCGGTTAAGAACCCAATCAGGCAACATAAGCAAATATGGAGAAAAGGGAAGTTTAATGATGATTTAGCAATCAAAATGGCTTCAAATCACATCAGCATGTAAGATATAGACATGAAAGCTATGTAAATTTTAGCAACAAAATGACGAAAATTACTATTTTTTTCAATGATAGTGGTGGCAAAAGTAAACAGCTATATCTTAAAATATATAGCGACAAGGTTGGTTGGAAACAAGAGTTCACACAATGAGAGATGATGAACAAACTAAACTGATCATGCAAAAACATTACAACTATCATGTAACAGCAAAAATATCCCATGTTTACCTACTTGTTTAACTTGCATCGATTTCACTTTTTAACTTTTAAATTGATTTTCCCTCTTAACAGATGTACAAGAAAATATCCTTTGCCAACCAAATATCAAATTGGAATTCATCCTGAGCAAGTATACCCTCTGTAAGAAGACATAAAGGAATACACTTCACATCACGGTACCGTGACCATTCATGATCAATCCAAAAACCACAATCAATCGACACTTTTTACACGAGACAAAAATGGAAAAATGACAAAAATATTAAGCAATCAGAACAGCCCTAATAAATAAATTACATACAAGTAAAAGTGTTTCTCCTAACCACTTGTATCAACAACATCAACTATCGGCCAAGAATCTAATGTCATCTGAAATCAGCAGTGCAATCCTCCATTTACAAGATGATCATTGCACCTGGAGTTCACCTCCACGATTGTTTGTAATTTATAGCAACTATGAAATCCCTAAATGCCCCTACTTTACAAGCATCATCAAATGTTGACCTGTGTCAAGCATGAAAACATGATATAAATCAAATTCATATAAGCCAAACTGGTTATGAAAAAGACAAAACTGATTTTTAGCAATCGAATATAAAATTAGGAACCAGTACCTTCTAATCAAAGTTATCGGGTAGATCTATTTCTGTATCTGAAGGATTAGCAAGCTCAAACAAAGGACCCTGCGGACACCAGAACTTCATGAAAAAATATACATCCAGAATCTCTCTTCAAACAACTATTATCACCAGATTACATTTGAAAATTATAGAGTTAACAAATCAATATGCATAAACACAAAAATCTGTACATTACTATGCAAATTGCAAAGGAGAGCTAAATAAATTTTGGGCACTTGACAAATATGGAACTGAAGAATGGCAGAAATGGAGCCTTAAAATATCTGCGTAGGTTTGAGGGAAGTGATGAGAAATAAAAGAAAAGTTAAAAAAAATTATATGGGAAGTACATCGCAGTGGAAATGAAGACATTTGGGAGAGTGAAACTTTCCACCAGACCCACATTTTTTATTCTTTGCCACCAGAAGTGCTGGGAATTGAGTTCAGTCTCATCTTCCTGATAGTGATAAATTATTAAATCAAATGTAAACATTGGATTGGGAATGGCATTTTTTACACTTGATATAGTGTATGTACAGGGTATCCAAATTCCATTGTGAAGACCCAAACCAACTCTCTTCCAACCACTTTCATTCCCATTCTTTCCCAACACGCACCTAACATAGTGTTACAAGAAAAAGATGAATTTGTTAAACTCAAACGAATCCATTGACATGCTTTTATGATCAAGAAATTACTAGAATTTTATAATTAGCCAAGACAGTACTACAGCTATTATACCTGCTCATCATCATTGACTGAGGAATGAACAATCCCATCGGGAAGAGTATCTGTAAGATCTTCAGCAGTTCCATGCAAACCCTGTTCCACATAGTATTTAAAGTCACCATGGAAACCAATAAAATAAATATTAACGTTTAAAAAAATCCGAAGAGATGAGAAAGAAGATTAAGCCAGAGGTCTTCTTATAGGCTAAACAAATGTAATACTTCAAATTGAGTACAAGAAGGTGGTGTATAGGATCCTACATTGATTGGGAAGATGAAGTTCTGCCCTTTATAATGAATTTCACGGGGCTTTAGATAGGACCTAGGCCTTCCTTGGGATGTTACAATAAATTTTTCCAACATAAGCATTTTTCCATAAAATTGCGTAGTAAAAAGAGAATCGTAGATGTTCTAACAAGATACGTCACCATTGGATATCAGAAATCAGGTCTTTTTCGTTATTCTTATGAGCAACCTACTTAATATATGGAAGGTATGGGCACACAATGTATCAAGACCTCCCTTCAATTAAACCAAATTTTCTCAAAAAACCAAAAGCATGAGGGTGTGGTTGTAAAAGGCGTGAGTGTGTGGTAGTTTTCATTCTTGAGTTTTGCAGTTGCTGTCGAAATTTGGTTTAGTAGAAGGGAGGTCTTCACAATGAATAGGCCGGCCCCAGATTTGTTTTTTAATTAAAACTCTTTCCCTTCTTCTGATCCATGCTCCCATCTTACCTGGATACAAACAGATTCAATTAAATCTATGTCATTTGAACATAATTATAAGAAACATAAGGAAAAGATATTCTATACAGTATTAGTGTGTGTGGGTCTGTGCTCAACGAATATTTATAATAGAATATTTCTATTTGAAGGGGCTTTGCACCACATACTATCCATATGGCATAATTTGATTTGGAAGATAAATTTTAAAATTTGAATTCTACAAATCAAATTATGTCATGTGGATGGTGTATGGTGTAAAGACCTTCAAATAGCACCACTCCTTATAATTTAAGGTTATAAATGACATTAGACCTGAGTAATTCCATCAACAATGCACAAGACATCTTTACTAGGATTAATAGTGGGAAAAATAGCTACTTTTATCAGCCAGCTACGCATATAAAATACTAATAGTTGGGTGCTCAAATAACAATTTTCAAGGTACTTTTCAGACACTATCGTTACATTAGTTCAACAGCTAAAATTGCTTATCCACAAAAGAAATAACATTTACCCTGCCTATCAACTTAAGTATAATTTTCATACTAATAATAATAAAAAAAGAGTATAATTTTCATACCATTGTGCCCATGTACAAACAAACTGGTGCAGTAACAGTTTATTAAAATATTTCATTGATGTCAACACCAATATCAGATAAGGCAAAGGCAAAATGATTTCACTAGTTTTGTTTCGCAATTAGTGGAATAAAATCCATACTTCCTCGTCGGGGTTAACAGGAGGCTTTTTGAATCCTTTGTTTTCAGGCTTTTTAAACAGGTCTTCAGGGGTTTCCTGCATGCACCATCAATTAGCTTAGAAGGTTGAACCAAGCTTGTTCAACTCACTTGCAAAGTATTTGAACAGGTGAAAAGATAGAATACATGCTCATCCTTGTTGTCACAGAAGTCTCCATCTGTAATTGATGGCTTGACATCAACTGGGGTTTCCTGAAGATCCCATCACAAGCCTTGGAATCAGTCTTGGCAACAATGGCAACATGACTAGCATAATAAATATTAGATTATCTCAATGGATATGACCATAATTATGCAACCGCCCTTCCCTCCCACGGGAGCCCCCCAAAACATGTTTTTGATAAGTAAGATAATTTTATTGAATAAGAAATAAAGGGGTGTTACCCCAGTACACAGGAAGTCACAAGAGATCCGCCAAACCAGCAAAAGGAAAAGGCACTAGAAATGATTGAAAATTAGAAATAGAACAAGATGCACTATTTTGGATTACTATCCACAGCTAACGGGTGAGAAGAAATGATGACTTGATCTCTTCCGCCAACTTTCACAATCTTTGAAGCAATGTTGTTTCTCTCCATCCAGATACACCACAATAGAAGGACAAGGTCCACAATAATGCATGCTGACAACTACCTTGCTACCCTTTCCAACATGACGTAGCAACCTCCCAATGCAATAGAAGGTGATCCATTGTTTCTCTGTTTGTTCTTCTTGCACATGCAACACTGATTTATCACTGATATGCCTTGCTTCCTTCCATTATCCAGAGAAAATATCTCCCCCAAAGTCGTCAATCAAATGAAGAAATTCACTTTGGGGTCCT
This sequence comes from Carya cathayensis, assembly GCA_011037825.1. Taxonomy (NCBI): domain Eukaryota; kingdom Viridiplantae; phylum Streptophyta; class Magnoliopsida; order Fagales; family Juglandaceae; genus Carya; species Carya cathayensis. The sequence continues at coordinate 1,535,931 of QGSO01000347.1, read as the reverse complement.
CACAAAAAATGAAAAAGAAAAAGGAACAATATAATATTCTAGCCAATTTCAAGTTCATAATGAAGAGGAAAATCTTTTATTTTTAATGATGTGGAAACTTGCCAAGAAGGATCCTTCAAACCGACCCCTAAGGAGTAAACCTCGAATACACACAGGAAAATCATGAAACCTTGTTATTATGATATGCATCCAGGAGAAAGAATGTCACAGCTCTTACTAATAGTACATACAGGTTCCATATGGTCCATGGAAATATTCCTTGCCCCCTTACTGAGATCCCTCAATGTTCCCTGTGCATTCAAGTAGTAAGGAAATTAACACATCACACTGAGGACACAATTAATATATCTGTAATATTAGCAACGGCAAAGCTCAAGCTGAAGTCAAACACAGAATATTTCATAATTAAACAGTGTCACCCGGACTCAGACCAGAGACCTTAAGTGTGTTGGACAGGCCCCACAGATAATAACAATCCATATTATTTTTTCTAATTATCTACTGCCAATGAGGCCTGAGGCCTGTTATGACACCCACACACAATTGCACACTGCGGACAACTGGAAGGGTACAAAGAATAGACAACAAACTACAGACATTTAGTACCAAACAAATCATGTAAACAATTAAAAGAATAGAAAGTAGAAGTATAGCATCCACATGTCAAATAACTGGATACATATATCCCGTTCCGGTTTGAGATTTCCAATCAAACAGGCAATAGAACAGACTCACTCTAAGTACCCATGCAACGTAAAATCAGCTAATCCAACATTATTTATTACAAAAAGAACTCTAAATATCTCTTAAGAACCAGTAAGGCAACATTAACTAGCAGTTTTAAGGTACAGAGATCGAGAGTTGTTTACACTCTCCCCTAAAATAACCACATCATCAACTCTCGCAGCTACCACCTATCACAGCTTTAGGTGAAAAAGCTAATAAAGGAATAAAGATAGACAGAGACACGATGCACAGAGAGCAAAGATTAAAAAAAAAAAAAAAGTACCTCCAATCATTCATAACGTGACATCCACTCCTACTACCAACTGCTAAGAAAAGCATATAACAATTCAAAGTCCATTGATATTAAAAATGCCCAAACATCCAATACACTCATTTTCAACGCACAGGAAGCAAGTTTAAATCCTACAACTTCACAAAAAGTTTTAAAAAGAAAATATAATTAAAAACCTTATTTGCCCACATTAGACCGCATGCATTACATAAAGTCCTTGGTCCAGCTGGCCCACGACGCATTGCAGGAGTATTATTTTCACTAACACCACAATGTTGACATCTGCGTAAACTAGAAATAAAATGTTCACAAACAAGAAAAATTTACAACTTAGTACCATTAACTAACCAAAGAGATCACAAAATTTGAAATAAGAAACAACCAGAATATACTTTAAACTCACACAGTTTCTGCACTAGGAGTACCATCTTGAAGATTACTGGGAGAAGAATCCCAATTTGTAGCAGTTGAACTTTCTTTCAAGGACGCAAACTGTCCATTCTTACGGTTCATCCTAGTAGAATAACAGAGTCAAGACCATATATAATTAGCACCAACAGCTCTTGTAATGATGTACAAAAGGCAACTTCCATGTATACTTGAGCAAAAATCCGAAAATCCGACTACGACTCCGATGCCAATATTGTACACGTGAAAAATATATGTATTTTTTATATATTAATTATATATATTTTTATATAAATTGACTAAATTGAATAATAAAAGTTTAGTATATGTAAACAATAAACATCATAGTACTACTACCATGTAATACTAATGTATAATAATACTAATATAATAACATGTAATACTAAATCTAGTATATAATTAAGTTAGAAATAAGTTAGACACTATTTTTTTTTTTTATAAGTAAAAATTTATTAATATCAATAGGCGTAACCAAATACACTGGGTGTATACAAGAGAGAACACCTAGCCCATAATAGAGTACCCCTATTATGGGCTAAGTTAAGTAATAATAATAGTTTCGTATATGTAAAAAATGAAAATAATAAGTTAATAACATGTAATTAAACACTATGGTACAAGTCTATAATAGGAATAAGTTGTTCACTAGTATAGTACAAGTATAATACTAATGTATAATAACACTAGTATAATAACATGTAATACTAAGTCTAGTCTATAATTAAGTTAGACATAAGTTAGACACTATTATAATAACATGTAATTAAGCACTATAGTATAAGTCTAAAAGATGAATAAGTTAGACACTCGTATAGTACAAGTATAATGAGTTGATAAATTGTAATACTAATGTATAATAACACTAGTATAATAAATTCTATTTAAAAACTATAGTACAAGATGATTTAAATAGTAATTGTTAATAATCAATACCAAGAATTAAATTGAGTGATAAAATTTTTTTATAAGAACTGTAAATAGAATGATCAATACTAACAAGCTATGGCATGATAACATATAATTAGACACTAGTGAATTAATATTTACTAATAATCAATGCTAACAATTATAAAAACCAATTCATCAAAAAAGCAATTATAAAAACCATAAATAAGAAAACTTAGGGCTAAAACAAAAATTAAGCTTAAAATTAAATTTAGGGTTAAAAAAAATAGGGTTTAGGAAAAAAAAGAAGAAGAAAAAGAAGAAGAAGAAGAAGAAGAAGCAGCCCAAAACAGGGGAAAAATCTGGGTTTAGAAGCCCAAAACCAAAGCAGCCCAGCCCAAAAGGTGCTACCAGCCCAAATTAAGTCAAAAGGCGCCGTTTTGACTACGGTTTCTATGCTTCTCCCCCCCCCCCCCCCCCCAAAAAAAAAACACCCAAAAAAAGCCAAACGGCACCATTTGGACTACACTGACTACATTTATACCCAACCGCCGCCCGACCTCACCCTCATTTTCATCTCACTCAGATTCTCTTAAAAACCCTAGATCCTAACTCAGCCTGTTGCCTCGCTCTTATCCTGCTGTGCGGCAGTCAATCAACTGCCCCTTGCCGACTGATTCACTCACTCTCTCACTCACTCACTCACTCTCAAAGATCTGCAGTTTCGTTTAGGATATCAGGACATCAAGAACTGTCGGAGCAACCAACCACCATTGAGTGCAGCCGATCAAACGGCGGAGCAGGCGAATATGGAACCCAAGCAACCAACACCCTCTGCCTCTAGATCTGTGTCAATTTTTTTGGGTTTAATTTGTTGGTTTTAATCTGAGTTTACATATGCATTTGGTTTATTTTTTGGGTGATTTCAGTGATTGGGTGGTCGTGATATGTGATTGGGTGGTTGCTGGTTGTGATCTGTGATTGGGTGGTTGTGGATCCGACTGCTCCGATTTCGACTCCAACTTGTCAGAGCGGAGTTTACAGTGGTCGGAGCCTGAGTCAGAATTAAGGCATACCGACTCCAATTGAATCGGTGCTCAGCCCTACTCAAATGCAACAGTTTGCCACTTCGACAAGTTAGCACATTCTCCTATATTTTAATTTTTCACGTTCATATACCATACTTAGCCAAAAGGCCCCAAATAGTGTGGAAAATAATAGAAAATACAAAATAGAAGCCACATACTTCTAGAGAGGTGTTTTAACTTTGTAAAAAGTTACGTGGTCTGCTACTTTTTATTTTCTAAATTTATAATAAGAGGGCATGTTTGAAACAATACAAAAAAAAATTTCTGGTGATCATGAACCCGCATCCAAAAAACAGAAATTTTAATTTTGGTTTTCTTTAAAAAAGACACAAAAATTCACTTACAAACCCAACGTTTGTGTGCATGCAGTACTTGACCTGTTATGTGTGTGCGAGTAATATCACCATATTGACAAAATAAAAAAGCTGAGCCCCAATATAAGGGAAGTATACAAAAGATACCCCAAAAGAAAGAAACATTTGGTAAAATCTAAACTTAAAAAGATTGTCCCTGTTATCAAATAAAAAAATGATCTCAGAAATAATGACACTTTAATCACATCAAAAGTCTTGGCATTTCTTTCCCTCCAATATACTCTCCCACGAACCTCATCTAGCTCTGTCCTCCCTAGAATATAAATCCCAGAAAAATCCCATCTAATCCATCCCCTATGCTGGAGAACCTACCTGACACAATAATCCCCTATAACTTCCTCTTCCTTAACCACAATCCAATCCATAAAAGGACTTCCAAGAACACTCTAATAATCTTCTTGGTGATACATTCAAGTTTTTTACTCTATAAATAAGCAATGAGACACTTCAACTCCCATAACATATTTTCCACTGACACTCATTTCCCAACCAGCAGCCAGCCGCTTTCCGTAGAATTCCCACACAACCTGCCAACACCTTCCTTGACATCACAGTTAATAGATGTGAAAATAATCTGTTTTCACATATATTAAAAAAATAAAATAAAAAATTAATATATGCAAAAATCCCTTCAACTCCATAATACTTCTAACTATAATTTTCCATCTCTTTTTCTTGCTTCCAATTGCAATTTCATCACCATACCATCTTTTTACAATAGCAGAAAACAACCTCATAGCTTCCTCTTCAAACCCCTCGAAAGAAACCCCTGATAATTTACTATATGCCTCGATTTTGGCGGGTGGAGTCATGTATCTAGGATTTACTCCCCATCATCAAAATAAATTTTTACTATAAGCCTTGATACGCTTTAATACTTTATATGCGAACCCCATGATACTCTTCATAAACTATTCTAAACCTCCTCGCTAGCCACAATTTCCTATCAGAAAACATCTGCAACAACCACTGGTATGCAAGAGATCGGACTCGAGTAATTACTGACTTCCACTGCAGGAGGTACTATCTCACCCCTGTAACCTAGTGAATCTGCTGAATCAGCCATAATTAATGATAAAACATGTAGGAATTAATTAAAACTAATGATAAAATAGATGAATCTTACCTCTGCGCAACTTCTTTTCGCACAGTATAGCGAATTTTTTTGTCAAAACATCTCTCTTTCCGTTTTTCACGAAACCTGACCAGGGAAGCTATTCGCCGTGAAAGATTTGGGTGCTTTGGAGTCTCACCCATGCCCTGTAAATATTGGTGGATAATGCATGAGCATTAGCACAAAAAGTGCAACAGGTTGATTAGTGCTTTCAGCAATTTCAAATTATATGATACCCTGTTATTTTGATTACAAGGTACTTCAATTGTGGGCAAACTGGTTGGTACATCTGGTCCACCTAGAAGCAAGAGCACTGCCTGTACCTGTTATGTACAATCCAACAAACCCAAGCATCCTTCAAAACAGGCATACTCCAAAACCAGAAAAGCCAGTTGAGATTTTTTATTTTAATAAATATGTATAACATTTGAAGAGTGATTCTGGTTAAATAGTCGACTAAAATTTGGACAGTTGATATCAGCCCTCTGATGACAGGAGGAAACATGAAATAGAACATATATAAAGACTTCAATTAAACTGAAACCATTTGCAGTACCAATCATAAACATGAGCACTGTAAATTAAATCCAACTTCCAGAAAAATATGATGGAAAACTCAGGAAAGGGTATGTTTCAAATTTGTCATCCAGAAATGAATTTTCTTCACCAAAAAAATAATCATGCTGAAATGCTATTATTAACTTCAAATATTTAATATGAGTGGACAATATAGTTTGCTTCATTCTAACAAATAAATCCATAAAATCACCCGGTTCACAAAGGAATCCACAACCAGAGGACACAGCTGGATGCACTCGAAAAATTAAACTGAAGCCATTTGCAGTACCAATCATAAACATGAGCACTGTAAATTAAATCTAACTTCCAGAAAAATATGATGGAAAAGGAAAGGGTATGTTTCAAATTTGTCATCCAGAAATGAATTTTCTTCAAAAAAATAATCATGCTGAAATGCTATTATTAACTTCAAATATTTAATATGAGTGGACAATATAGTTTGCTTCATTCTAACAAAGAAATCCATAAAATCATCCTGTTCACAACGGAATCCACAACCAGAGGACACAGCTGGATGCACTCGAAAACATGATGCACAGTGAAATTACATTTTTCGAATTACTAGTAAAGCAAACGAATGAATATACCCAAAAAAAGTACTTTAAACTTTAAAAATTAATGATAAATGTCATACCCAATCAATCCAAACAAAATTAATATATAAAAATAACCGTTAAGCACCAATAAACTCCCGAAACCTTTTTCTCTTTATGCTGGGACCTCGTTCCCATAAAGTTCAATCCAAACAGTAAATACAAGTACCAAATGCCAAACCCATTCGGTGAACGAAAAATAAATTCCCTCTTAAAAGATTTATAAATTCTCCATAAGCCACTAATCCCACAACAAGAATTAAAAGGGAAAAAGGGAAAATAGGAAAAGTTCGTAAAAAATAAAACCAAGTTGTTCGTATTCATTTGTGCCCAAAAAGGATTGACAGTAAAATCAAAACAAAACATCGAATTGGTTGTAAAAAAAAAAAAAAAAAAAGTGCAACCTTTTCAGGCGTCGCAGCTGGGAACACGTAGAGCTCGCCTTCGAAAGAGAGAGTAAGCTCACTGGTCCGGGACGCCATATTCACTCCTCGTCCAACTCTTACGCCGCAACGCTCCGCAACGTTCACAGAATTCAAGTGGGCCTCTTCCACGTCGTCCATAGCATCGTCGTCAGCACCATTCTCGTACTCACCCTCCTCCTCGTCGATCCGTATGGGGCGCCGCACGTAGTCCTCGAAAGGAAGCGCCTGCAGGGGCTGCTGGTTGACAGCCGCCATCGGAACTCTACAGACAAGAACCCTATGGGAACCGAGAGACAACCTCAAGTCCTACTAGGTCCGGGACCTATTCCATCGAAGAAGAAACATGGCTTCTGGTAACGGCCTTCAAAAGAAAGAATCGCCAACACTAACTACAAAGTAAGACTGAACTCGGAGCTTCAGGAAGGTCTTGAATCGAAGTGAACAGGGAGAACCAAAAAACAAAAAATACCAGCCCGAAATAGCTAAAAATTTGCAGTGTGTCACTCTGTTTCCTCTTCGAAGATACACAATTCGGTAATTTTCACTTCAATTTTATACTATTGATTTTATATATATATACACACATATTATAATATTGAGGGGTAAATATTCCTGTGTGTTGCGCGTGTGCATAAGGTCGGATTGTTTGCGGCCCTGTGGCCTGTGGCTGTGGGCGTTTATTGGCCACTATGTTTTATGTTGGCGGGGCCGGCGAAGGGCGATGGTTCAGGTGGATCCCACTGGAACGATAAGGTTTGTAATGATCTGACGGCTGGGATATTTGAGTTCACATACATGAGGAAAAAAATAAAAAAATTCTACTGGGTCCTACACCACCTGAGAAATAAATAGATGAGTAATGCTACGTACAGTCGTGAAATGTGCAAACATCGTGTAATCATTTTGAAAAAGAGTGGGATTCACGATTAAAACGTTAATTTTTTTTACATATGAATTCCGTATTAATTTACTTTTTTTCAAAGAAACTGCACAGTACTTGTACAACCACGACTACAAATATCATTTTTCTAAATAAAAAAATAAAAAAAATTTAAGTAAAAAAACTCTGATTTCATGGATTAGTTTAGTTGTTGAAATGTATTGAGATCAATTTAGTTCAGTCTAATTTTAAACTGAGGTTAACATTTAAACATAAATCTCAAATTACTAAATTCATCTTAATTCAAAATCTCCTTAAGCGTAAGACCTACAACTTTTTTTCAATTCAACATCTCTTTACATGTGAGACCCACGATCATTTTTAACTTTCTATAAATAGTATTAAATTTATCTTAACATCCAAATACATTTTAAATCATCTTAGGTAGACTCCACAAAACTCACTCAACTATCTCAACTCATTATACCATTTCAAATTACTATAATTCATAAATAACTGAACTCAATTCAACTCAATATCCAAATATATCTAAAATTATTACCAGATGAAAATAAAAAATAAATAAAAGGAAAATTTAAAATGGTAGTTCTACAACTACCAACGAGTTCTACCGCTGGTCCGTCCTGCTTGACGAGGTGTGGCATTAAAAAAAAAACAGAGAGAGAACAAAACACTACTGCCCCAGCATTTCTTCTACAAAATTCCCAAATCCCCAACCCCCCGAGAAGCAGCATGCCCTCATTTCCTCCGGCTATTCCGTCGTACCTCCGTCCTTCACCAGCATCCAGTCCACGAGGTAGAAGAAATTCATTTTCGACTCTCCTCCATTCGTCCTCCAATCCGAGAGGTAGATTTCTTTATTTTCCTTTTCCTCAAATCGAATTGGGTTTTCCTCTTCCTCAACATTCCATCATTCTCCATAACTCTGAATGGGTACGATTACAGTCATCTTTTAAGATTCCTCATAGTACAGTCAAAATATCCCAACAAGTGTTTCAAACAAAACAGTGCTTCTTTCCAGCATTGTTGCAAATTAACCATGGAGATGTATTGTACTTTACCCAAGAAGCCTATCTCATTTTTAGCATACGGACCATAAATCACAAAAAGTTAAAAAATGTGCATTTTCGATTAAGATCTAGCTTTCAAACTGACGTAATCTTGATACACAGATCTTAATAGTCTTGAGTTTTCATAACTCACTAATATTTTAAACTTTGATTCCAACAATATGGGCATAATCGCGACGAAGGGACCAAGCTTCACCGGATGAAATTTTTCTAGATTGTAGTTTGAGGCGATAGAGGGACCAAGCTTTCACAGGAATGGGTTTGAAGGTTGAGGCAACGGAGATCCAAGCTTACAAGTTTGAAATTTTTCTAGCTTGTAGTTTGAGACGACGGAGATCCAAGCTTACTGGAATGGGTTTGAAGGTTGAGACCAAGCTTGGGAATGGGATTGAGCTCTCGAAGAGGATGAAATTGTTTAGTCTAAGACATACCACATCAAGCGGGATGGTCAAACGGGATGAACCAACTGTGGGTAGGGGTGTAATCGATCTGGTTTTGAACAAAATTTAAGACCGAATCGGTATGCACCAGTTTTGTATTTTTCAAAACCGATTACGCACCGGTTACCCACCTAAACCGGTACTCCGGTTTTATCGGTTTCAGGTCCGGTTTTACCAGTTTTAATGTTTTATAATATATAAAATATAGTATATTATAGTATATAATATTATAGTGATAATATATTATAGTATATTATAATATATATTATAATTGTATTATAGACTATAATGATATATTATAGTATATTATAATATATAGTGATATAGTATTAGTATAACTATTTATATACACTATATAATATTAGTATAACTATTAATACAATAAACAAAATGATATAAGATTTTAAAATTTAATATTATATGAATTAGTAATTTATCATATAATACAAAACTATTTTATATATAGTTATATATTATATATAAATATGATATACAATATAAAAAATTAAAAAATATATATAAACTAGTCCGGTCCGTCTGGTTTTAGAAAAAGAAAAATTAAAACCAGACCGATTTTGATCGATTTTAAGAAAAATAAAACCGGTACCGAACTGAATCAAATTTGGGACTGGACCGATCCCACCGGTGTGGTCCGGTTCAGTCTGGTTTATCGGTTTATCAATTTTTTTTTTCAAAAAAGCTATCCAATCTCGGTTTTCCAAACGCACGCCACACTCCTGACGTGGCAAACCCAGTCCGGAGCCACATCATGGTTTTTCCACCCGATTTCAAATCATTCACCCCCTTCTTACGGTTTTCCCACCCGAGCTTCATTCTCCGTCAGACCTCCTCCTCGTGACGCTCTTCTCCCTCAGACCTCCTTCCTCTCACGACGCCCTCCTTCTTCTCCCTCTGTCCTCTTCTTTTTTCAACTCTTCCCTCTGACTCGACTCCTCCTTCTTCTTCTCTCTCACTCCTTCTTTCTCACCCCGACGCAGTCCCGAACCCTAGAAAAAGGATTCTCCAACATGAACCACTAACTTGAACCAGATCTCTCACCCCTTCTCTTCTCTCTCACCCCTTCACTCTCTCTCACCCCTTCTCTCCGAAAGCCCCAAGTTGCTGGACCAATTCGTCCAGAAGTTATGTTTTTTATTTGTTTTTTCAATTCGTTTTAAATGTCTCCACCATCCGTCTACATAGGATCCCAAATCTTACGTAAAAATTGTCTGGTTTGAATCATTGAAATGGCTATGTCTGCGAGTTTGTTTGGTTTTGTATAAAATGGATTGACTTGATGAAGGGAAAAAATGTTTATATTTTTTGTTAATTTCTTCCCATTGTGTTTTTTTTTTTTTGGGAATTTTGTTTGATATTGAAATTCATGTTAATTTTTTCTCGTGTAATTTTTCTGTTTCCTGGGTGTTGTGTTGTTTTTTGTGGATATTAATTTTGCATTTCTGGAAGTAAGGTTGGGAAGATTGTTGGAGTATTTTGTGGCCTTGCCAATATACATGTGTTGTGATTTTGGGAGTTGGCAATATATTTGGAGTTGAAATTTTGACCCAATATTTATGAGATAATTCTTGTCTCCAACTGCAAGTGAGGCAGGGCCTATATTTGGAGCATATGTAACAGCCCGCTAAAATTATCAGTTTTGGATTATTTCCCGACAGCAATCACATCTCTCTCGTCTTTACCCTCATCTGGAATCACGCGTATAGATTATCTTTTCCGTAAATCACGTAATTTGTTCTTCACCGACAGCTGTAAAATCATGAGTCTCCCAAGACCACGCCTAGCCTTTCTCAAGCCCAAACTACCACTTTATGTGGTGGACAGCCACCGTACGCCGCCACGTACGTTCCTCCGACGCCATTTGTTTAAATATCATTTGTCAACAACATCAGGCGATTGTTTAAATCTTCAGCCGCACTAATTCATAGAGTTAGGCCTCGAGGCTTTGCAGGACTTGTCGGGTCACGGACGGCTCTCTTTTTCAACTATCTACAGTGTCTATTAACGCACCATTTTCTTCAGTCTATTTACTTGCTGCCGATCCTTTTTAATGATGCCAAAAGGGGGAGAAGTTTTAGACTAGAACATTAACATTGTTTAAATTGCTAAACTTGTTATATATGCTTGGAATTATATTTATATTTTTGCTTGAAAAACTAACGCACATTCTCAGGGGGAGCTTAAGTATTAATACAGGTTTCAGGTTCTATCAAGTATTTGTCATCATCAAAAAGGGGGAGATTGTTGAACCTAAGGTTTCAAGTTTTGTGTAATTATATATTTACACATGGATTTTGATGATAACAAATGAATTCAAAGAATGAAGGAGTCTCAAGCTCAATTTGTCCACACAATGGAGTCAAGCACATCAAGGAACCAAGCATGAGCAAGAAGGAAACAAGTTCACATTAAAGTCATAGAGAAATGTTGTAAATCTCTTAAAATTCGAAATTAGGATTAAGGCTCAAAAATTAATATTTTATCATAAAGCATTAAAATACATTTTCCACATGTGCATGAATATTTTGAAAATTAAATTTGAAAATTTTGAAAGATAATTGATTGTCATCTTTCACATGTGCATGCCATGATTAAAGGTTTGAACTTTGAAAATATTAAAGATGATTGATTGTCATCTTTCACATGTGCATGTTTTATTTGAATATTTTCAAAAGTGATTGATGCTTTTCTTGACTTATGCAAAAGGAAGATGTCTTTGTTTGAATATTTTGAAAAGTAAAGTGTGCTCCTTTTGTCATATGCAAAAAGTAAAAATTAGGTTTGAAATTTTTGAAAAGCAAAGTGTGCTCCTTTTGTCATATGCAAAAAGTAAAAAGATTAGGTTTGAAATTTTTGAAAAATGAATGATGATGTTTTTGACATGTGAATCTTTTTAAATTTGAATATGAAGTCTCATATGCCTATAAATAGATCATTTGAGAGTTCACATTCACAACACCAAGAGCATACAACTCTCATTCAAAGCTTTCATTCTCTCTTCTCTAAGCATTGAGCCTTAACCCTTTTCATTTTGAGAGATATAGTTTGTGCTTGTATTGTTCTTATTTCACTCATTGAGGAGTGTTTTCTGATATCCTACCCACTATCAATTCTTGTATCAGTAAAAAGTGTGTACAACCCTTGTGCGTGTAGAAAGTGTTCTACACAGGGAATCGTTGAATCACCACGTGTAAGGTGATTGCAAGTGTAGAGGGTGTTCTACACGGATCATTTGCTTCTCTCTTACCCTCACTCTTTATATTTATTGTTGTTTCATATTTTGTTTATATTTTATATTGTATATTTGATTTATAATTGTTATTTTTTTTAAATACAACTCAATTCACCCCCCTCTTGTGTTAGTCATCTGGGCAACAAATATTATATAAATACGAAAAATTACAAGAGAAATGATACAAAACGATGGCAATTGTGAGTCCAATACACATGAAGACATATTGCGGCCAATGTAAAACTACCCTCAGCATCCCTACAACAATTAAATTCGAAATTAATATCGGTCAAATGAATATAAATGAATTAAAATAATAACAAAAGCAAATGAATGAATTGAGAAATATTATCATATCTAAGTTGATCACCCTCACATCTGGAATATAACATGGAGTTCCTTTGATTCAATTCTGAGTATAAATCAATGTCTTCACAGTGGCCAGAGACAATAAACTCTAGAATGAATCCAATATGCACTATCTGGTGTTAAAGGCCGACTTTGAGGCTAGGGTACTAATTAGGATGACCAAAATATTATGGGTAATCTTTCTAATGATGNCGCCGCCACGTACGTTCCTCCGACGCATGTTCGTGACGAACAACGAGCGACGCACGGGTTATCCCGTCGATGGTATAACCTTCTATCTCTAGTTATTTTACGTTTAAAATAGTTAGTTGGTTGGTTTGTGGATTGTGTAGTTGTATTTGTGGAATTCGTTGCGTAGTTGTGAAGCGAAGTGTGGTTGTGAAGTGTTGCGTTTGATTGTGTATTTTGTGGACTGTGCTGTGAAGTATAGGCGTGAGATGGATGCCGTAGATGTGATACGGCGGGTTGTGTGAAGAGAATACGCGTGTAGCGTATTCTGTGTAATGCAGCGACGCGCCGCGCGACGTGCACTGTAGTGATGTGTGTCGTAGAAGGAAGGGAGTACGCATGTAGTGTACTCCGTGTTGTATGGCGATGCATCGTGTGATGTGCATCGTGTTGATGAGAGTTGTAGCGAAGGAAGTACGCGTAGCGCGTACTCCGTGTCGCGTAGCGATGCACCGTGAGACGTGTATCGCAGTGATGGGTTTTGTAGTGTGGATGGAAGAGAGTTCACGTGAGTGTACTCTGTATTAAGTCGTGATACACCGGATGGCGTGTCACGAAGGGTTGGATGGCGTAGCAGAGAAGTATGGAGCGTATGGTGTAGTGTTGGGAAACTGTATAACAGTGTCCCGAAGCAGTGGTGTTATGGATTATAGTCTGGGGTGACTGGTGTCATCTTGTGGTTGACTATGGCTAAGAGTATATGGATTGAGAAAGGAATTGTTTGTTGGTTATTATTGATAATTTTAATGAACTTGTTTTAGTGCAAAGGCTTTATGAAGTCAAATTATCTCTTCTGAGTATAGTGAAACCTCAAGTTGCCGTGGTGTTGCAAGTGCTCATAATATGACAATTGAGTTCAGAAGTGAAAATCTTAAGGACTTGAGTGTTCCTCTTCCAGCTGTTGTGCAGTTCCTCGTGTTTCGCGCCCTTTTCTCATAGAACGCGACGATCGAGGTAAGTTAGCCTCTAACTTACTATCAGTTTATTGTGTATGTGTGATGGGTAAGGGAACTACAATTTATGTATGTATGTTATCGTATATGCCATGCCATGCTATGTCATTATATGTTTATTTGTTACGTATGATTTAATCTCATGAATAATTATCTGTTACACAATCTTTTCTATTATACAATGCTGTATGTTATAAGTATACCATGTTAAGTATGCCATATGATACAAGTATGCCATGAAATGTTTATGATTAAATCATATTGTGTCATTACAAGTATACGTCATGTTAGAAAAAAATTATATGATATTAATTAACATCTCATGCATTAAGAAAAATAAGATATGTTATGTTACGTATAATACGTGGGGCCACAACAACTGTGGAGTACGTATTATATTCTATGTTACTTATAATGCGTGGGGCCACAACAACTGTGGAGTACGTATTATATCTTATATTATGTTACGTATAATACGTGGGGCCACAACAACTGTGGAGTACGTATTATATTTATGTTACTTATAATGCGTGGGGCCACAACAACTGTGGAGTACGTATTATATTTATGTTATGTTACTTATAATGCGTGGGGCCACAACAACTGTGGAGTACGTATTATATTTATGTTATGTTACTTATAATGCGTGGGGCCACAACAACTGTGGAGTACGTATTATATTTATGTTATGTTACGTATAATACGTGGGGCCACAACAACTGTGGAGTACGTATTATATTTATGTTACTTATAATGCGTGGGGCCACAACAACTGTGGAGTACGTATTATATTTATGTTACTTATAATGCGTGGGGCCACAACAACTGTGGAGTACGTATTATATTTTATGTTATTTATAATGCGTGGGGCCACAACAACTGTGGAGTACGTATTATATTTATGTTATGTTACTTATAATGCGTGGGGCCACAACAACTGTGGAGTACGTATTATATTTATGTTATGTTACTATAATGCGTGGGGCCACAACAACTGTGGAGTACGTATTATATTTATGTTACTTATAATGCGTGGGGCCACAACAACTGTGGAGTACGTATTATATTTATGTTATGTTATTATAATGCGTGGGGCCACAACAACTGTGGAGTACGTATTATATCTTATGTTATGTTACTTATAATGCGTGGGGCCACAACAACTGTGGAGTACGTATTATATTTATGTTATGTTACTTATAATGCGTGGGGCCACAACAACTGTGGAGTACGTATTATATTTATGTTACTTATAATGCGTGGGGCCACAACAACTGTGGAGTACGTATTATATTTTATGTTACATGAAGTATGGGGCCACAACAACTGTGGAGCATACACTACATGAGACACAGCAATTGTGACATGTAGAATACGTGGGGCCACAACAACTGTGGAGTACGTATTATATTTTATGTTATGTGAATTCATGGGGCCACAACAACTGTGGAGCATGAAGTATGGGGCCACAACAACTGTGGAGCATACACTACATGAGACACAACAATTGTGACATGTAGAATACGTGGGGCCACAACAACTGTGGAGTACGTATTATGTTTTATGTTACTTGAATACGTGGGGCCACAACAACTGTGGAGTACGTATTAATGCACGTTATTAATCAAGACAATTAAATAAGATTCCAAGTTTATGTTAAGTCAAGTTTCAGATCAAGTTCATGTTATGTTATGCTCACGTACATGTTATGTTCATGTTCATGTTATGTTCCAAGTTCATGTTCACATCATGTTATGTTCACGTTTATGATACGTTCAAGCTCACGTTCATGTTATGTTATGTTCATGTCCATGTTATGTTTCACGTTCATGTTATGTTGATTGTTCATGTTATGTTTTAAGCTTAAGTTCATGCCATGTTAAGTCAAGTTCAGTTCACGCTTAAGTTCTGGTTAAGTCATGCTATATGTCAAGTTATACTATGTTTATGTATGACTATAATTATGCATTTATGCTTTTACTGCCATGCATGCATTTTTAACCTGTGTATAAGTTTTATGTTAACTTACTGAGATTTGTAATCAAATCTCACTGTGGTAGTCCCAACTACCATTCCCCCCGAATGGTAGATCTTGTTACAGGACCCAAGGAGAATTGGAATCTGACCAACTGAATACGGTCGACTAGGCCACGGTGCGATGTTGATGATGGTATAGTATTTAACTTAGGTTAATACTTGTACTTTTGGAGTTGTATCTCAAGTATTCTTTTGATCACAACCATTTTAGACTAGTGTGGTGATCACGGCTTTTTAGTATGCCTTTATGTATGAATTATGTTTCAAGTATTTGGGATATATTTAGTTGGTGCATAGTATTGCTAAAGAAAAAGATTATCCGCTGCGAATATTGCATAATGTTAGATGCATGTTAGGAACATTGCATCTTATATGTCATGAACGGGGGCAGGTAACCTTGTGTTGCATGTCTCGACGCTTCAAATGTCCGTTCAATCCCAAGCGGAATTTGGGGGCGTCACAGCATAGGCTATGAATTATTTGTTTCTTGTTTTCTAGAAAACAAATTAGTTTTCGTCTGAATGGCAGTATTGTTGTAAAGTGGAGGTCATTCCCTTTGTCATTAAAGATGGTGGCATCTGAGATTCTTCCAACTAGAATCCCTTGTATTTTTATTAGCTTGTTGTAAAGTGGAGGTCATTCTAGATTTTTTGGTTTTTCCTATAAATGTAATACAAGATCCTTCAATGTTTTTAATCTTTTTTACTTTCTTTCCTCTCAAGTTCCTATATTTGCTAATGTTTTGGTATAGTAAGATCTGAAGTCCAGGAATTCATGCTTTTCGTTGATATCTAAGTAGATTATGATCAGATCAAGCTCCTTAGGAATAAATTTTCCTGAAGTAAAAAATAATTTTTACTTTGAGAACTATCAGGTTAAGTTCTTATATTTGTTAGTGTTTCGGTTTAGTAAGATCTGAAGTCCTGAAGCTTAAGCTTTTTTGTTGCCCAGATGACTAACACAAGAGGGGGGTGAATTGAGTTGTATTTAAAAAAAATAACAATTATAAATCAAATATACAATATAAAATATAAACAAAATATGAAACAACAATAAATATAAAGAGTGAGGGTAAGAGAGAAGCAAATGATCCGTGTAGAACACCCTCTACACTTGCAATCACCTTACACGTGGTGATTCAACGATTCCCTGTGTAGAACACTTTCTACACGCACAAGGGTTGTACACACCCTTTTACTGATACAAGAATTGATAGTGGTAGATATCAGAAAACACTCCTCAATGAGTGAAATAAGAACAATACAAGCACAAACTATATCTCTCAAAATGAAAAGGGTTAAGGCTCAATGCTTAGAGAAGAGAGAATGAAAGCTTTGAATGAGAGTTGTATGCTCTTGGTGTTGTAATGTGAAACTCTCAAATGATCTATTTATAGGCATATGAGACTTCATATTCAAATTTAAAAAGATTCACATGTCAAAAAATCATCATTCATTTTTCAAAAATTTCAAACCTAATCTTTTTACTTTTTGCATATGACAAAAGGAGCACACTTTGCTTTTCAAAAATTTCAAACCTAATTTTTTACTTTTTGCATATGACAAAAGGAGCACACTTTACTTTTCAAAAAATTCAAACAAAGGCATCTTCTTTTGCATAAGTCAAGAAAAGCATCAATCACTTTTGAAAATATTCAAATAAAACATGCACATGTGAAAGATGACAATCAATCATCTTTAATATTTTCAAAGTTCAAACCTTTAATCATGGCATGCACATGTGAAAGATGACAATCAATTATCTTTCAAAATTTCAAATTTAATTTTCAAAATATTCATGCACATGTGGAAAATGTATTTTAATGCTTTATGATAAAATATTAATTTTTGAGCCTTAATCCTAATTTCGAATTTTAAGAGATTTACAACATTTCTCTATGACTTTAATGTGAACTTTTTCCTTCTTGCTCATGCTTGGTTCCTTGATGTGCTTGACTCCATTGTTGACAAATTGAGCTTGAGACTCCTTCATTCTTTGAATTCATTTGTTATCATCAAAATCCATGTGTAAATATATAATTACACAAAACTTGAAACCTTAGGTTCAACAATCTCCCCCTTTTTGATGATGACAAATACTTGATAGAACCTGAAACTGTATTAATACTTAAGCTCCCCCTGAGAATTGCGTTAGTTTTTCAAGCAAAAATATAAATATAATTCTCAAGCATATATAACAAGTTTAGCAATTTAAACAATTTAATGTTCTAGTCTAAAACTTCTCCCCCTTTTGGCATCATTAAAAAGGATCCGCAGCAAATAAATAGGCTGAAGAAAAGGTGCGTATTTAGACACTGTAGATAGTTGAAAAAAAAAATGGACCGTCCGTGACCCGACAAGTGTGGCTGAGATTTAAACAATCGCCTGATGTTGTTGACAAACGAATTGAATTTAAACACGATTTAAACTATGTTTGTCTTGTTCTTTATGCTATCTCTATAAAATCAGTCTTAAAATTCATCCGATTTGCATCAATCTTATTCTCATCTTTATAACTCATCTGCATTCTTCTACATTCTCGTTTAAGTTTTCAATTCTTTTCTCAATGGCAATTCTTCTAACATTCCTCTAGATCCATCCATGAGGTATTCTACACCTCAATCTCCTGTCATTTCTGCAGCTACCATTGGTGCCATGTTGCAGCAAGAGAATAATAGTTTGGCTAATAAATCAGACTCCGATGCTATCTACGACTTGGTGAGTCTCGGGACTCGCTACTCATCCTCTATTGTTGCTTTTTCCCAGCGGGTACAAGCCAAAAACCATGAGGTTGAAAAGCTTAAAGAACAAATTGTTGTACTTCAACGAATTGTTCAAGAGTCTCACACAAGGGAAGGAATCCTTCGGCAGAAGAATAAACAGTTGAAATCTCTATTGAATTCTTCATTCCGCTTGCCAGTTCCCATGGATAGGGATACATGATATTGTATGAAGAGAATGAGCGTCTCAAACATGAGGCTAAGAACCTCAAGTTTATGTAAAAGTATTTAAAAAAAATCTCTCTATTTTTATGAACTCTGATCTGTCTTTTAAGAGATATTCATAACATGCATCATACCTATTTCTCTTCTAATCATACATAATCTATCTTCTGGTAAAGGTTTTGTGAATATATCTGCTAACTGATCGTGTGTGTTTGTGAACTCTAGTACTATATCGCCTTTCTGCACATGATCTCGAAGAAAATGATATCTTATTTCAATATGCTTAGTTCTAGAATGTTGTATTGGGTTCTTTGAAAGATTTATAGCACTTGTATTATCACATTTGATTGGAATGTGATTATACATGAGTTTAAAATCTTCAAGTTGTTGCTTCATGTAAAGAACTTGAGCACAACAACTACCCGCAGCAACATATTCTGCCTCAGCAGTAGATAGTGCAACAGAATTTTTTTTTTACTAAACCAGGAAACTAATGCATGACCTAAGAAGTGACATGCTCCACTAGTGCTTTTTCGATCTATTTTACAACCAGCATAATCTGCATCTGTGTAGCTGATTAAATCGAAAGATGTGTGTTTAGGGTACCATAACCCTAGGTTAATTGTACCACTAAGATATCTAAGAATGCGCTTAACTGCAATTAAATGAGATTCTTTTGGAGATGATTGAAAGCGTGCACATAAGCACACACTGAACATAATATCTGGTCTACTGGCTGTCAAATATAATAAGCTACCAATCATACCTCGATATACTTCGAGTCAACTGGCTTACCGGATTCATCTTTATCAAGTTTAGTGATGGGCTCATTGGTGTTCCAGTTTCCTTAGCACCTTCCATCCCAAACTTCTTCAGCAATTCCTTAATATATTTTGATTGATTGATGAATGTCCCACTTTTTCTTGCTTAATTTGCAATCCGAGAAAGAATGTAAGTCTCCCATCATGCTCATTTCAAATTCTCCTGCATAGTCTTAGCAAAAACTTGCACATTTTTCATTAGTAGCACCGAATATTATATCATCAACATAAATTGAATCAAAAGAATATCATCATTTTCGTATTTAATGAAAAGAGTTGTTCATTTTTCCTCTTGAAAAACCTTTTTCAATCAAGAAACCACTGAGTCTCTCTACCAGCTCTAGGAGCTTGTTTGAGTCCATATAATGCTTTTGTGAGTTTGAAAACATGATTTGGAGAAATATGATTTTCAAAACCTGGAGGTTGCTCAACATATACCTCTTCATTTATAAAACCTTTAAGAAAGCACTTTTAACATCCATTTGAAAAAGTTTGAAATCTTTATAACAAGCATATGCAAGTAGCATTCGAATAGCTTCTAATCTTGCGACTGGTGCATATGTCTCATCATAATCGATTCCTTCTTCTTGATTGAACCTTGGGCTACAAGTCGAGCCTTATTTCTAGTATGACTCCGGACTCATCTTTCTTTTTCTAAAAACCCATTTTGTTCCAATAATAGTATGATTTTTGGGTCTAGGAACAAGTGTCCAAACATCATTTCTTTCAAATTGATTAAGCTCTTCTTGCATAGCTAGAATCCAAGATTCATCAAGAAGTGCTTCATCAATATTTTTAGGTTCAATCTGAGATAGAAAAGCAGTATGATTGCAAATATTTCTAAGAGATGATCGAGTGCTTACACCTTGTGAAGGTTCTCCCAGAATTTGTTCCACTGGATGATCTTTCACAAATTTCCACTGTTTGGTTGCATCTCGTATTAAATTTTGATGATCTTTCCTGATGTCTCCATGTTGGACTTCCTCTATTGTGTTCTCTTTGTTGAGATTGAGACTTTCTGTATTATTTATACCTCCTGTTTCTTCATCAATGGATTTCTTGGAGAGTAGAGAATTAGATTCATCAAATACTACATGCATAGATTCTTGTACAGTCAAAGTCTTTTTATTGAATACTCTATAAGCTTTACTATTTGTAGAATACCCGAGAAAAATACATTCATCAGATTTTGCATCAAATTTGCCTAAATTATCTCTGTCATTCAAAATAAAACATTTGCATCCAAATACATGAAAGTAACCAATGTTGGGCTTTTTCTCATTCCAAAGCTCATAGGGGGTTTTATCTAATTTAGACCTTAATATAACTCTATTTATAACATAACATGCAGTACTTACCGCTTCGGCCCAAAAATAACTAGGCAAGTTGTTCTCATTAAGCATTGTTCTTGCCATCTCTTGAAGAGATCTATTTTTCCTCTCTACTACCCATTTTGTTGAGGAGTTCGAGGAGCAGAAAAATTATGCACAAAACCATTTTCATCACAAAATGTTTCAATATTTTTATTAACAAACTCTTTTCCCCTATCACTTCGGATACTTGAAATAGTATAGCCCTTTTCATTTTGAATTCTCTTGCATAACTTGGTAAAGGCATTATGTGCCTCATCTTTATGAGCAAGAAAGATGACCCAAGTATATCTAGAGAAATCATCAACAATAACAAATGCATAATATTTTCCTCCTAAACTTGCAACTCTATTTGGTCCAAAAAGATCCATGTGTATCAGTTGCAGTGGTCTAGTAGTGGAAATATATTTCTTGGTTTTAAAAGAAGTTTTTGTTTGTTTACCAAGTTGGCATGCATCACAAATTTTGTCTTTAAGAAAATTTGCCTTTGGTAAACCTCTCACAAGATCATTTTTTGAAAGTTTGGAAATAAGTTCCATGTTGGCATGACCTAGTCTTCTATGCCATAACCAATTAGTTTCATTTTGTGCTGAAAAACAAATAGCATCTTGTGAGGTAATTTCTTCAAAATCGATTGTATAAACATTATTGCTTCTAAAAGCAATAAAACAAATATTACAATCATGATTATTTAAAATAATGCACTTATCCATTTTGAAAGTAACTGTAAATCTTTTATCACATAATTGACTTATGCTCAAAAGATTATGTTTTAGACCTTCAACAAGTAAAACATCTTCAATTATGAGAGAAGATTTATTACCAATTTTACCTATTCCAACGATCTTCCCTTTCGAGTTGTCTCCAAATGTCACGTGTCCTTCTTCTTTAGATCTTAGATCAAAGAACTTAGTCTTATCTCCCGTCATGTGTCTTGAACATCCACTATCTAAAAACCATTTGTTTTTGCTTGTGGAGGACTTCATGCATACCTATAAAAACAATTAAAATGATTTTTCTTGGTACCCAAGTTCTTTGGGTCCTTTATTTATTAGTATTAGAAGAAACAAGATTTTTAGGTACCCATATGGCCCTAATAGTCATTGTATGCTTTCTTCTAATAGGACAAACATGATAATTATGACCATTTCTATTACAAAAATTGCAAATAGCATGTGGCATATATGAAGATCGAATACTTGAGGCAATGGTTTTCCACAAGAGAAGATATCAAACCCCGAGTAAATTGGTGCGAATCTAATGCTAAGTATCTATCCAAATCCGACTGGGCCTCTACAAGATGACGAACTAGGACTCCTTCTCCAACCTCTCACCCCAATCCAAACTACGTCTTTTCCCTATCTCGACTTGGGGAGGAGGCAGTGCGGTAGGTGTAGGTGTTTAAATATTACCACACCTGAACACGAAAAACTCATCAAAAAAATCTACCAAGAGTTTCTCCTAACCCTTGCTACAATATGATCAGCCCATGCCTTTCTGTGTGCCAATCCCAAACCATACATCATGCCATCAATTTTGTATTGGGGTAAAAAATAATAGCCTCATATAAGAAATAGTTCATCCTACTCAAATCTCTCCAATACTTGTCATACTTAACCCTCATGCTCAATGTCATTTCCAACATCTTAGTTTGGTCACTCCCACACGTCATCAAATTCTTCTTTTTTCTTACATATTTAATTATAGAAATCATTAGATGAAGGGTACAAAGAACTGGAGAGTCTGCTTGTGACCTTGTAGAAAAGCCTGAAAAAGTCTACAAAGATCCAAACTACCTTCCAATCATCATGAGCATGCTTGCCTAATCCCTTGTCATCTTCAAAATGTTCGACATATTGAATGTTTTCGTCACCCAATAAATTAAAGGCAACTTTATACTCTTGGGCCGTCTCCAATGTCAAGAAAGTTGAGTTTCATCTTGTAGGAATATCAAGACAAATACCATTTTTCCATTTAATACCCACAAACCTCACATCAACCTTAATTTCTCAAATCTAGTAGGTGAAGATCTCACAAACCTCACTGCACTTCTTGCGCTTGCAACTGAATTATCAAGATCTTTGCATTGATCTCCTAAGTGGACCTTCAATTAAAATGTATCATGTCTCCTATAGTGACGTCTATAAACTTTACTATAATGGTTACACTTAGCTTAGAGTTATTGGGGTTAAAAATCTATATTTGGTGAGATGTGACCAAACAATTGAAACTTGTTTCTTACTTGGTGGAGGCATGGGGGCAGAGGTAGGGGTAGGTGTAGGGTTAGTGTTTGTGGTTGTGGTAGGGGTAGGGATACGAGAGCTACCACTAAAATTAGACTGACTGTCCATGCTCGTTGACTCACGAAAACTTGAAATGATGCAAAAATCACACAATAATTAAAACCATACAATCATGAACATCACAACAAGTTGGAGTTTCGATATCGAGACCCCATAATTAATTTAGGAGTTCGGATTGAAACCTTACACTAATTTAGGATTCCAATCAAAAACCCGTAACTTTATATACAAAACATTACATAATTTACAATAAAAAATTCACAAATCATATAACAAACAACTCAATCTTCACATCATACAATTCACATTCCCATTCTCCATAACTCAAATATAACTAAAAAGAAAAAAAAATTAGAAAAGACTTAAAATACTTACATCGATGGTGATAGAGAGAGCTTTAGGCGGCGATGGTGACAGAAACCTAACGATGACGGCTTGCAATAGACGGAAAGAGAGAGAGAGGTAGTTTTAGTTTAAAATCAAAACGGTGCCATTTTGGGTAGAAGCTAGGTAGGGGAAATTAATCTATACCTAAAACAACTCCATTTTGTTAGAGAGAGCTTTAGGCGATGATGGTGACAGAAACCTAACAACGACGGCTTGCAATAGAGAGAGAGAGAGAGAGAGAGAGAGAGAGAGAGAGTTTTAGTTTAAAATCAAAACGGCGCCGTTTTGGGTAGAAGCTAGGTAGGGGAAATTAATCTATACCCAAAACAACTCCATTTTGAAATATAGGTTTTTTTTTTATGTATATATAATTATATATATAAGTAGGGTAGGGGAAATGAGGGCTGGAACTGGGCCCAATCCGTCCCTTGCACCCGTTGGGGAGCCGACACAATCGAGTGGCCCATTTGCCCTCATCTAACGGACGAGGAAACCACCCTGCCCATGCGAGAATGGGATGGATGAGGGTAGGGTAGTAGGGTGTGGGGCCCCACTGCCCTCCCCTAGGTTGTGCTTAAATGCCCAACCATAATGTACTAATAAAATGAATTTTATATACCAAGCATAACTATTAGGCATATGAAGTTAGTGTGCGCCCTTTATTATGATGACACAAAGATATGTACTGCGCAATCTAAACTCTCATAAACGTTG
Source organism: Carya cathayensis (assembly GCA_011037825.1). Taxonomy (NCBI): domain Eukaryota; kingdom Viridiplantae; phylum Streptophyta; class Magnoliopsida; order Fagales; family Juglandaceae; genus Carya; species Carya cathayensis. The sequence continues at coordinate 1,511,639 of QGSO01000347.1, read as the reverse complement.
TGATGAAGTATTCAAACTATGACTTGAGAAATAACAACATTAAACTACCATTTTTTGTTGAACAACACCCTTGCATGATTTCAAATGTTTAAAATTAACAAAATAAAACAGATCATATGATAGAATATTGTGGTCGAATCTTGACGGGCTGGGCTGGTAAAGTAGGATCCAGATGATTTGCAAGATCCATGAACATGTCCATGGGCCGAGGAGCTGTTTAGGCTTAAAGCCTCTTCTCTTGACTCAAAACGACGTCGAGTCCTTTCGAAAGATGCTTCATCACCAAAACGCGACCTTCTTTTTAAGCGTTAACGCCTCGGCGAGTTCTAGAGAAAGAAGAGCAAACGGCACCGCCACCAGAACAAACAACTGCGTTGCCTTAAAGCACCGTTTTTGTTCCTTAACGGTCCCTTCTCGAAGAGCGAGCAGCGAGACCGAGAGCTTGAGCACGAGCTCGAGCAATAATGGCAGAGAAGCCCCAACCGGTTCGCGTGTTGTACTGTGCAGTCTGCAGTTTACCGGCGGAGTACTGCGAATTTGGACCTGATTTCGAAAAATGCAAGCCCTGGTTAATCCAAAACGCCCCGGAAATCTACCCTGATCTAATCAAAGGTGCCGCACAAATCCGATTGACGCTGTTATAATCAATCCCTAATAATTGGCGTTCTATTTTTGTATTTATATTTTATCGAGTAATTATTTATGCATTTTTGTGAGCAGAGGCCAATGCAAAGGAAGCTGATAAAGTTTCCGAGCAGTTACAATCCACTGGTATGTCTTCAGATGGAGCTACTCCTTCAGGTATGCCTTTGTTACTGTTTTGTTATTTTTATTTTATTTTTTATTTTCTTCTTTTATTTGAAGAAAATTTTTTGTTCTTTATTTCGTTTTTTTATTGCATTTTGTAAGAATTAATTACTTTATGATACGAAAATAAGCTATTTGGTTTGATATCCGAAGCACACGCTCTGTGCGAAAAAGAATTGGAAGGTAGAAGCCGGGCTTTAGCGATCCTTTGACCTCTTACGGTACATTCCCTCCCACCTCCATATCACAACTATTACCTCCTTCCTCCCTCCGTAGTGCTGCCAGCATCATATCCGTCTTCCCTACTCGCCGCCGCCACCGCCACAAACACCACCTCTCTCGCCCCTAGTCCTCCCCCTTACTGTGCTGTCACTGTCTTCCCTACCCAACCCCAGCCCATTCTCACCACTAACTCCACCGCCACGGGCGGAACTACTAAGGGGCTTGGGGGGGCCAAAATTTGATTAAAATTAAAAATTTAAAGGTGTTTTTTATAAAGTAGGCTATATGAAAATGAGTATTTGACCCCCCTAAATTATTTTTTTGTAACTTGCCCCCCAAACCAGATTTTCTGGTTCCGCCCCTGACCACCGTGTCAAGTTTCCTTGTGTCATTCCTCCCATCACCACTGCCATCATGACTGACACTGCCTACATACTTTAATGGTTCTTATTGCTTCTAACTTTGAGATTTTCATTGCAATCAATATTCAAAAATTACATTTAGGTTCTAAATCAAATTAGAGAAAACATCTCATTTTCTTGGAAAATATGCTTTTATGGCGAACAATCAGAGCCTTACACTGTCATGCCTAGCATATTGCCCATAAATTCTGTGGATTTGGCATGCTGAGAAGATTTTAGTTTTTTTAATTTGTATAGACTGCCTCATATTATATATGAATTGCGTGGCACTGCCAATATGGGTTTTATTACAATTTAATGCCCCAAGGGAGGCCCAAGCCACATCTAGGCCCATACTCCAAAAGGACTAGTCAATGGGGTTCCAAACACCATCTACACTCAACAGTTAGAATTTTTGGTATCAAAATCTCTCTCTCTCTCTCTCCCCCCCCCCCCCCCCCTTTCCCTTAAATTCCGATGACCTCTTCTGGCCATTCCATCGTAGGTGGCATGACTCAAATTCCATACTTTTAGTTGGGATAGACTCTGATACCATGTGTAATGCCTAAAGAGAGGCGCAAGCTACACTTGGGCCTATATTCTAAAAAGAATGGTCAATAGTACAAGTGGAGCCCCATTGGAATCATTATAAAGAGCAAGAACTTATCCCTCCCAAGCAATGCCGGATGCTATACATCACCTTCACTCATCGGTTAGAATGGGGTATCACATTTTCTGATGCTTATTATTGTGTTACACTTTTGTACTTGTAGCATCACACAATTTGTGATATGCTATGCAACATGCAGACTTCTCTTTGTGGTTTGCAACTCATGGTTGAAAACTGAGGGAAGATTGATCTGCAAAAGAATCAGGAAACCAAAAAAAAAAAATCAGGACACAAGAATCTCCATTATCCTTCCTTATAATGATGCCTCCTGATTTCTTCTTGTTGAAGACTCATCTGTGCTAACTGGACAGAGCCCCTGTAGGAGGAGCAACCTATTTGCAAATAAAAATAATGAACTTAGTAGCTTTGCTGGCTTAACTTTAGAACTTATTTAGTTTACTGGGTTATAAAATAGTGAAAAATAATATCATGGCATTCACATGTGGCATCTTGCAAGTGATTCTGAGCATGGATATGTTTTGTTGGACTGGTACCTTGCCACTAGGATGAATGTCATCTATTCTGAAAATCCACAGGAACAAAATTAATGTAAATTGATATAATCAGTTAACTGGAAGCACTGTGTGCTACTAATATGTCAAAATCTGTCTTCCTTGTTTCAAAAAGAAGATCATGGTGCTTCCTTTAAGTTCAATGTCAAATTTCTCCCCCCTTTTTTTATTTTTTATTTTTTCACTGCATTTCTTTATATGCGAGGTCTATACTTCTCTTCTCATTAGATGTGACATTACTTGGGTCATTCACGTAATTGTGATGTCATCTGGCTGTTGTTGGGTTCATTTTGGAGCATATATATGTTTCATGGTGTTTTTCGGTTCTATTTTTATCATAAAGTTTGGCATCAATTTGCAAGTTCGAACTAAGCTGAAATTCTTTACTCCCTCTCCCTTATCCCTCTCTTTCTCTGTGGGTTGGGGTTACTTCAGCACCAAAGCAAGAAGAAGTAAAACGTCTTCCTGGTGGGAAGATAAAGAAAAAAGTAAGCTCTGAAATTGTTTCTTCCATTCAATTCTGATTAATCTCTTTGCAAGAAACTGATAATGTAATATTTGTTATTGGCAAACATTGAGATCAATATCATTGAAATTGCCATTTGATTTTTCTGTAGGATAAGCAAGAAGTAGTTATTGAAAAGGTTGTACGTAACAAGCGAAAGTGCATTACCACTGTAAAAGGGTTAGAACTTTTTGGTGAGCGCTATGCTTCTTTAAATTTTTAGATTGTTACCTTATTGCCATCATTAACTCAGTTCCTGTGATCACATTCAGGTGTTAAACTTAGTGATGCTTCAAAGAAACTTGGGAAAAAGTTTGCCACGGGAGCTTCTGTTGTTAAGGTATAATAAGTTTTGGCTGTAACCATGAATCTTTGTTCTGGGGAAAATGGTTCTGATATCATTAGCATTTTTCAGGGGCCTACTGAGAAGGAGCAGATTGATGTTCAAGGGGACATATCCTATGACATTGTGGAGTTCATTACAGAGAGCTGGCCTGATGTAAGATGCTATCTCTTTCTTTGAATGTTATGTGGAGGTTAATTGCTTGTTTATTTGTTATCTCGAGTCATCTGAATTTGAATGGCAAAAGATTTCTAGAGACTGTTTATTCTAATAAATGCTGAAATAATACTCCTAAGACTCTTTTTATTATTATTATTTGCCCTTTGCCATGCTACTTATCAAAAAAAAAATTTATTTGCCCTTTGCCATGCTGAAGACCCTAAAAGTTAAGCATATTGGGTGTCTATATTGACTAAAGTGTTCTCATCCTATCATGGCTTATCAACATAAGAGGTTTTTTTTTTTTTTTTTATAAGTATCAACATAAGAATTTATCAAAAAGTATCAACATAAGAGTATTAATAATGTGTTTTCTCTAAACCTAAACTAACTGACTTTTGCTGATGTTTTGATTTGAATAAAACTACTTTGTTGGTATTGTAGACATGTATATTTGAGGAAGGTTTTTTTTTTTGGGAGGTCGGGGCATGGAATTCAGGTTTAAAACCTTGATTAGTTTTTTTTTTCTTTTTAAAAAAAAAAAAATTATTTATCACATTGGCTAATCATGATTCTTGTTTCTTAAAAGCAGATCATCATTCATACATGTACCTTAAAGCCGATAGAAAGGCTGAAACCCTGTTTTACTTGTTCAAAATGGGAAGGTTGAAACCCTTCTTCCCACTAATGCTGTTCAATTCTACTTCTCTAGAGACCTATTCGCCTAAATTGAAAATTTTTCAACTTTGGTCATGCTGAAATTTGTAATGATGGTGGAATACTGGGAATGAATCATTCAATTTGTAGCTCCCAGTATATAGAAGACATTATAAAATCTTGAGTTGATACGATAGCGGCTGTAGAGATATATTATTTATTTGGGTGCAATAAGTTGGACATACAACGGTAAAGGAACAGATCAGATGTCTTTGATTTTACTGTCTGGTTAATTACCATTTCGGTTTCATCGCCCTTCATTATTCTTCCAGTTATTTTATGCTCAAAATTTTTCTTGATCAAAGAATGAAACTTGTATTCAGGACGTGTTTAGTTACAGCACTTTCTCACTTTCTCAGGTTCCAGAAACAGCAATTTTCTTTATTGAAGATGGAAGGAAGGTCCCAGCTGCTTGACTGAAACTGTGGTATAGAAATAAAATGGAATGCAGTAACTTCCGTCCTGCCTGTGTAACTCCTAACCGGATATATGTTATCTCGGTGAAAAGGGTTGCCAGACTTGCTAGTGAATGTTATATGAATCTATGGCTAGTGAGTTTTTTTCCCCGGTCAACAATCTATTCTTATCTTTGTTGCAAAGAGTAGTAAATTATTTTGAAGTTTTGAACTGTGTTCTATATTGGTGGATGTGCTTTGCATGGGGGAAAATCTGAGTGCCATTTGTCTTTGTTTTGTTTTTTGTTTCTTTATGTGTATCATGTTAATACCTCATGGACAAGCAAGAGGGAAGCTGCCAATTTAAATTGGGGTAAATTGATATTAGCCATTTCTTTTCCCGGTTTGAACCTCTCTTCTCATCAAGTGCATGGATTTTTATCACAACGCAGGGAGCTAAAATCGGCGCCCCTATGAAACTTTAAAGAATTAGGAGTGAACATAGGGTAATTGGTTCCAAGGTAGGGAATTGACTGAAAGATAGCTTGAAGGAAACCTTTATTGATAGAAGACTTCTCTCTTGCAAAACTTTGAGTTAGAATTAGGAAAGTCCTCTTTTTATGAGAAGGTTTTAGACTCACTCTTGAATTATGTAGAATAAAACGTTCTCAATTTCAGCGAAAAAGAACAATGAGGGCATTCATATATTTCCATCACTTACACGTGGATATCCCTAGCTTCAGGCCGTTAGGTTACGTAGTACTTTAGATGAGATGAGATATTTTGAATAGTAATGAATAAAATATTGTTATAATATAATTTTTTAATATTAGTTTTGTATTGAGATTTGAAAAAGTTAAATTGTTTACTGTGTTTTGTATAGGAATTTGAAAAAGTTGTAAATGATTAGATAAGATGAAATTGTTTGGTTTTTGGTAACCAATCCAGATTGTAACATTCTGTTGGTAACAATCATCTAATGGTAATGAATATACTAAATTTTACTTTAAGGATGAAAATAGGATGAGAGTGGTATATATCATTTTTCAATTCCTAATATTCATACAGGTAATGTACACTTCTAATTGGAAACCAACGTGCTTCAAGTTGAAGGCCGGATCCTAATGATGCTTAGATTTGGAAAGGTGTAACTAGATGGAAAGAATCGACGTGCATGCCCGCCACAACTCTTGGGGGCTTACACACCTGATGCGCGCATGCGTTGGTCGCAAAGTGGGTTGACTGACGATGGTGGAGCTAGAGGGAGGACGACAATACCTGAAAGAAGAAAGATAAATGCAAAAAACCAAAACACAATAAATCATGACTACTCCAACTGCTTATAGCTAGACACCATGAGAAGGTGGCAGAGGGTTTTGCTCTTCCTCTCCAAGGTGCCGACATAAAAAAAACCCTTGTAATGGCCAGTGGGTGAACAGCAGAAATCAGATGGGGAGATTAAAAAAAAAACAATAGAGTAATTATTAGCCGAGTAAAAAGAGAGCTAATATCAAAAAGTGGCACTAGGGAAGAAGTAGTACGTACTACTGCTCCCCCCCTCCTCAAACCAGCTGAACCTGGAAGAGGGAAGGAGATAATTACTATATATATATACATATATATATATATATATATATATATATATATATATATATATATATGAGGCGAGAGTGAGTGTTGAGGGATCAAGAGAGACGAGGGAAAGTCTGCCCTGGGAGTAGTATTCTATCAATGTGGGGCCAAATTGATGAAAAATGTCACAATATTGCTTCTATCCTCGAATTTTTTTTTTCCTTTGGAAATAAATGATTGCATGCCGGCCACCAGTTTCCTACGTCATTTTCATCTTCAAAAGAGCACCAAATTTACTCAAGGTTAATTTGTAAGAAATTATAACAATTCTCAGTAATGGGAAGCTCATGATTCTATTGGAGGCCTCTACAATCACTACTCCGCCGGAACATTTAGATTTGAGTGTTCCAGAGTCAAATAATAATAATAATAATAATAAATAAATAAATAAATAAAGTTGGAACTAAGAATATTGATGTGGCTTTAACTCAGAAGGTTAAGATGTCAAAAATGGTGGGGCTAATGATTTCGCGGGAAGTATAAATTGCGGTTGGGGGTGATTTGTGGGCAGTAATACGTTAGATTTTCAACTCATGATCTTCACAGAGAGAGAAGTAGCATTTCGATTTTTAACTTTAGGACATTAGACAGTAAGATAGACAAGTGCTTGGATTAATGATCATAGTTGTATTAATGTTCTTGGGGAAGCATGATGAGAAGCTATAGATATGTCGATGTGTGGCTGGGTCGTGCATGCATGCTCATGCGCCAATCGCAGATCGAGGCAATCGTAGTCAGATCTTAAAGATTTGAGGCCAAGAAATCTAATGAGATCAGGGTACTAGTGGACCACGAATTTCTTTTGGAAGTAGCATCAATATTATTCAAGTACTTGAACTTCAACCTAAGGCGTGGGGAATCGACTTAACAAAATCTAAAATGGTATCACATTAGTCTTATAAGTCAATTCAGTAGCTAGCTAGCTAGGGTCGACTGAAAAGCTAAGGACCTAAATCTTGCTGCAATATTGCGTATAAGCCACACTACGCCTATATATATCTATATATATAGTAAAAGGGATGGAACCGCCTATAATGTCCGGAGAGAAAAATGATCTTCATAGCTTACAAAGAAAGTCCACCACAACATGTATAATTTCTTTTAAAGTACAACTCGAAACAAGATGAGATCAACGTCAATCCAAAGTTGCTGAAAAATGTAAACAGACCCAGGCTCAATAAAAGGACTTACAAAAAAAAAAAATTAAAAATAAAACCTTTATTGCATACATAAGATTTCTCTTTACTTCTTACGAACTTCTACTTTTGGCATACATATAGTTAAAGTAATGTAATGTTAGATATAATCGGTTTAGGTTGTGCAAGTCCAGTACATTTCTTAAAAAAAAATAAAAAATAAAATTCACGGGTAAAAAAATTAATTTATTAATGAGAGTTTCATATTTATCTACTTTTTTCAAAGAGAAGGTATATAATTTGCATACTGGTCTAAGACAACAAGTATCATTTCTCTAATTTTTAATATTTTAAATTACCTTTATTTCCAACAAAAATAAAAATAAAAACTTGTGACGTCCATGCTCATTAATAACGAGTGATCGTAATGTTTAGTGAGTAGGGAGGCTTTATCCTGTTATATAATATTGTATATATTGGAGAGCAATATGAACCTCTTATTATTTTATTTAGATGAATTTTATTGGACTCATGTAATCTGATCATTTTGAGTAATTTTCTATAATCTTGTTCTGAATTATTGTATATTTGATATAATTTATGCTAGCTAGCTTATGAGACGTACAAGAGATAATATTGTGTTTATAATAATAAAATGGATAGATTAATTTCCATTATTTTAACCTAGATCATCGAAAAAGCTTATTGAAATGGGTCTTATTCAAGTTAATATATTATGAATGATTTGTTAAATGAATGAATAAAATTATCATATATACAGTTTTATACTCATGACTCCACATGATATATATAACACATGATTAACCTAAATTACCATGCACTTGGCCTATATATAAATGACACGAAACCTTTGTACTTGCCAAAACTTAAAAAAGGGTAAAAAAGAAAAAAGAGAGAAGATCGAAAATAATGCCTAATAAAAAATGAAATGTGGCCGAGAGAGAAAAAAAAAAATTAATGAGAAAGGAAAAATGATGAAAGATTATAGGCTTAGGGCTTAAAAAGAAAATATAAAAGAAGCACGTTGAAGTGACAGGTGGAAATTAACAAACCTAGCTAGAAGGAACGACAAAATGTTCGAATAGATATCATGATCGTCAATTCTCTTCTTATATCGGATAGCCAACTTCAGAAAGAGATAAAAATGTCACGTCGACCCTTCAATATTTAATAATATTTGTGTAATAAATATTTAATAATACAAATTACTTATTCTATAAATTCTCAAATTCTTATTATAAGTACACATATATATAAATAATTCAAAACGATCAAACTGAAATGATCACTTGAAAAGAACTTAAAAGAATTATATGGCTAAAATATTTTTCACATATCTTAATTTTTTTTTTTATACAAAAAATCATCCAGTCTCTCTTATATGTTCATATAAAATTAGAAATTAGTGATTTTATTCTTTGGTTTACCAACGCATAAAATCAATAATGTATAATATTAGCGGTATTTTAATTTATAATTTCTTTTTTATTTTAATTTTGAATTAGTTACCAACTGAAATGTGTCTTTATCTTGTTTGTGAGCATTTTATAGATTAATCGATAGTTTCGAATTGAAGAATCAAGTTAAATATTGAAAATAACGGGAATTCAACTAATAATTAATCTAAAAGACAAGCTCATGAATCATATATAGTAAACTTGTTACTAAAGCATTTTGACGAAATTATAAGAAGATGATATTGAAATACTATATCAAAATAATGTAAAATATATATATTTTAATCAAGAAAAAAATGGATCCAGACATGAAAAAATATGAGAAAATTAACAAAAAAAAGGACAGGTCGTAATAAAATATCAAAAATATATTTAAAAATATTTATAAAAATATTTAATAATTCAGATTTGCATTATCATCTCTAAAAAAATGGAGGAAAGCGTGATATATATATATATATATATATATATATAGAAAATGGCTAATGTATTTACTTTTAGCATACTTGAAAATGGCTAATGTATTTAAAAATTAAAGTGGCTAATCTTCTAGCATGGCAATGGGAGGTAGCAATGCGGGGAATCGAGTTGGCCTGCAGTGAGCAATGGAAGAGTTGAAAAGCTTTACAACTCAAAGCTAGCTTTAGACTGCATATAAATATAAATATATATATATATATATTGAATTGAAAATTCTCCAAAATAACTATAATTGAGAAAAGCTTAAATAATAAAAAGTCTATGTGTGTTATATAACTGGTTTGATTTGATAGTTCACCAACTCTAATTTTGACATTTTTAATTTTGAGTTTTTTATCCCTTGTGCTTTCAATTAAATTTTTATCCTTTTAGGCATTTCCCTTAGAACTCACTTTACATCAATTTGTATTAACAAGATGGATGTCAACATGTGTTCACCACAATAAAAATAGATTTCAAAGTAATTTTAAAACAAAACAAAACAAAACAAATCTTTTTCACAACTCTTTACACAATCTTATTTTAAAAGAGGAGCATTGTTATAAAACAAATTATAAGTGAATCATTACTCTTAAGCAAATATTCAGTGGGTGGGCAGGCAGAACCTCTACAAAGGGACGAATTGTCCCAACCTTCACTACAAGAAAAATAGACTTTTGAAGCCAATTAATAGCAATGAAAAAATACTATTAACAACTAAAATTAGTTGTTAATAGTATTTTCGTTGCTATTAATTGACCACAAAAATCTATTTTTCTTGTAGTGCCTCTAGCTCCAAACTTATTTATTTATTTTTCCTTTATTTTCTAATGTTTTTTAGTTTCTTTTTTTCTACGCTTTCTTTTTGGATTTTAGAATGGATTTTCAGGACTTTCCATATTATTATTTGTAATTAGTTTCTTTTAATTTTTGCTTATTGATAATTCATGATAGCATGCAACACATATATTATTAACAATAATTTACTAACAAAACATTAACAAACAAAAATTAACCCACATTTAATATTCAAAAATTTAAAAAATATAAGTATCTTTAAGCAAAAGTCATTAAACGACTTTCGGTAACATGTTCTCCTTAAGATAAAGTATTAATAAATCCAAACTTGAGGGTTATATACTCATTTATTAAGCCTTAATTGAGGATACGCGCCCGGCCATATTTATTCAACTCTTTTTTAAAGTACATTAATTGAAATATACATATATTATAAAAAAATTGTTTTCGAAAGTCAAAAGCATTATAAATATATAGATCGGTTTCGGAAATTAGTACTCAAAGTCAAATTAATTAACAACCGTACGTGGCACGTAGCTTTCTTAAAAAATTAAACATTTGTTGTGACTAAATATATTATTAATTAATTATTTGATTTCATCACTCACGTCAGTATTTATTATATTATTTGAATATTGATATTATTATATGTCCCATTAATAAATTGATTTGGAAATTATCTCAAAACAGTTTAGAATACAAAGAAAAATTAATTTCCAAATTAATGAGAATATTATTGAGAAGGAAAGATCGCCGGCCAGTACTCGTATTATTTAATTGGAAACATTTATAATTAATGAGTTATATTATATACAGTTATTTTTACGTATTATTTATATACTTTACTGATGTGATTAGTCAAAATAGTTATTTTATATTAAAAAAAGTGATGCAGCCAATCACACTAATAGAATTTATAAAAAATACATAAATGTAACTGTATATAAAATTTTTAATAATTCAGACCTTATATATTCACTCACTCTTAATTAATACTTAATATATATGACCATGGGAAAGAATTACATTATTAAATATAATTAATGACGAATATAATGAATGCGATGTTAATTTCTCTTCGCACGTAGTTTTTGTTTTGAGGGGTGAAAACACATAAATATTTACAAGAATATTGTATACGTCTTGTCCTTATCTTCAAAGAGGAATTGTCTTGTACTTGCGTAAAATAAAATTTTAACCGACCTTCTTTGGTTTGTTTCCATGTCAATCGCCAAAGATTTCTCCTAATTATATATATATATTACAGCGATGATGCCGAAGATTTCTCTATATATAATTGCTCATGCGACGTCCTTCCCCCTTTACATATATTCCTCAAATCTTCATCTCTTCTTCTTCTCCGCTTCCAGTTTTCTCACTTTTCTCTCTGAAAAATGGCTGAAAACTTCGTCCTAATTCCAAAATATTTGACGACGGTTTTCATTGTCAGCATCTTTCTGGTCGGGATGTCGGAGCAAGGGACAACCTTTTTCCCACCCAAAGACATTGCAGATAAGTTTCGTAACGACCCTGAGACCCTGAAACTAGCCTCTACAGATTATGGCCATATAGTTCATGAAATCCCAGCAACAGTCTTTCATCCAACCTCTGCAAATGACATCGCAACCCTAGTTAAATTCGCATACAACAGTTCTGTCCCCATTAAAATAGCCGCAAGAGGTCATGCCCATTCGGTACGAGGACAAGCTATGTCTCGTAATGGTGTTGTGATAAACATGACAGCCTTGAATGATCCTGATCATCTTAGAAAGGCCGGTCCAAGAATATCAGTCTCGAGGAGTCCGTCGTTGGGGTTTTACGCTGATGTTGGAGGGGAGCAGCTTTGGATAGACGTATTACAGACCACACTAACATATGGACTTGCACCGGTTTCGTGGACAGACTACTTGTATCTAACGGTTGGCGGGACTCTCTCCAATGCAGGGATCAGTGGGCAAACTTTTCGTTTCGGACCTCAGATCAGCAATGTTCATGAAATGGATGTTATCACAGGTTTGCATGTAATCTAAACTAATATTTTCTTTTTTATCTTGACAGTTTTAGAATGCGCAAGTCTCGCGCATTCCTTTAAATAAAAAGTGAACAGATTTAAGTCTTACATTAAAAATTTCATTTTTTAATAATAGGTCTTACTTTTTTTCCAGCATAACTCCGACGCACACACCAAAATTACACATATCTAGCAATATTACTTTTTTGTCTTTGTATTTTCAGGTACTTTTCCTATATTTAGAGGATGATGAACTTGTATAGAAATATATAGATTGATGCAAGATCAGCACGTTAATTAGATTGCTTAAATAAGCAAATTATGACAAGGATATCATACCGATGATCGACCGTACGTTAAACATCCAAATTAAATCATGAAAAGAACCAAAACACCGACCAGTACTATTCCGAAAGCAAATGAATATAATATGAGTAGTACTAAAATATAGAAGTACGTACTAAAAACCTATAGTCAGAGAGTCCAACACGATTAAAAACACTTTATTAAATTAGTTAGAAGAAGTGCATGTAAGGGAATATCTACGAAACCATTGAGTTGAGAAACTGCATGGATTAATATATATTATATTCAAAGGCATGGCCGGTGCCCGGCCGGCCGGCCATTTGATTTAATAGACATATATATATATATAATATTAGTTTTAATTTTCATTTTGTTTTATATATAATATACAGGAAAAGGAGATTTTGTGACTTGCTCCGCTAAGGTGAACTCGGAGCTATATTATGCTGTGCTTGGAGGTTTAGGCCAGTTTGGGATTATAACCAGAGCAAGAATTGCTCTAGAACCAGCTCCAAAAAGGGTACTTACATGAATAACAATTTATATGCACCAGATAATTGACGTGTTGTGACTTAAATTGTCTCTTATTTGTTCTTATTAGTATATACTGTCAATCTTAATGCCAATTAATAAGCCATGCATGCACGTTTGAATTGATATATACATACATACATAAATAATTGTGCAATTTAATTCACTCACGGATTAAAGTACGTACTTGCCAAAACTAGTAGATATTATTGCTTGCCGTAAAGAAAAACCCTCTATATATATATATAATATAATATATTCCATGAGCAAGCTGTCACACTTTTTTTTTTTTTTTTGTTGAAATCGTGGGTTGCCATATCAATTTGTTTGTAGGTTAAGTGGCTACGAATACTGTACACCAACTTCTCTCAGTTTTCCGAAGACCAAGAACGTTTGATCTCAGCAAATAATGGAAGATTAACGAAGTCACATAAGAATTATGGATTTGATTATGTAGAAGGTTCGCTTCTACTGAATCAGGGTCCTCCAGATCTTTCCTTTTACCCTAAACCTGACCAGCCAAGAATTTCTTCTCTGGTAACAAAATATGGAATCGTTTTCTGCCTAGAAGTCGCCAAATACTATGATGATCACACTCCAGCAATTACTGTGGACAAGGTACGCGTACAACATCGTAATCATCGATCATGGATATATATATATATATATATAATATATATATATATATATATATATATATATATATACATATATTATATATATATGCATGAATATTTATATCTTATATATGAACTTAGGACTTTGTGTTGATCAATATATAGAGTAATATTTGCAATTATAATTAATCTGACGTCAGGCCATTTTAATTTTTTTTTTTAAAGGAACTGGAAATTTTACTCAAGGGATTAAGGTTTGTTCCTGGATTTAAGTTCGTGAAAGATGTAGCAGTGGTAGACTTTCTGAATAGAGTTGCAAGTGAAGAGAAAGCCCTTAGATCGAAAGGTCTATGGGATATTCCTCATCCATGGTTGAATATCTTTGTACCAAAATCTCGTATCTTGGAGTTCGAGTCCGCTGTTTTCAGGCATATGATTCTTAAAGAAAACATTTCAGCAGGGCTCGTTCTAATTTACCCCACGAACCGAAACAAGTAAGTTCGTCTTTAATTCTTTAATTAAACTAATTAAAAAACTCATTTATTTTATAAGTCAATGCAATATATATATGTTAAATTATGATTAAATGATAATTAATTCATGCTATATATGTCATACTATTATTTTAGGCTCCATTATTAAGACAGGTCACCACTACTCTAGTACGTAATTCACATGCGCGCGCACACATACACGCGCACATATATATATATATTTATATATATATAATATGTATGAGGGAGAGTGAGATCGAGCGCGGGCACACACATACAGAAGTTATTCAAATCTTTCGAGTCTCAACCTAATTTCATCGATGAATATTAAATAATTAAAACATGCACAATCTCTTTCTATCAGTTTAAATTTTTGAAATTATATATTTGTGGTTACATTTATAATCAACATGCCAAATTATGATCATGTTAATGAATTAATACAGGTGGGATGATAAGATGTCAGCAGTAATACCCTCGGAGGATGTTTTCTACGTGGTAAGTATGTTGCGGTCAAGTGGATACAATAACTGGGAGGAATTTGACACCCAAAACAAATTGATATTAAAGCTTTGCGTTCATATGGGCATCAAGTTCAAGCTCTATCTTTCACACTACGAAACAAAAGAAGATTGGAGAAACCATTTTGGCTTGAAATGGGCAACTTTTCAAGACAGAAAAGCTCAGTTCGATCCAAAACATATATTAGCACCAGGACAGAGGATATTCAATTAGAAAGCAATTAATTCATTAGCTAGCTAGCTAGCTGGATTCTGGTAATTTAATCCCCAGCCTCATGCCGCAGGATGAGATTATTTAATTATTTAGCATATGAATTTTTGAATTTGAGATATATGGATCTTACATTTACATGACATGATGATCAGTACTCGATCTGGTTGTATAACTTACTATGATTTGGGCCAAGATCGATCTAATTAAGCCCTAACTATAAACTAATTACTTTACTTTTTGGGCTAGGTTGACCCATTAGCCCATAATTCATCTGCAGCCCAAAAAGTGTTCGATCGGTACCGATTATGCATGCATGGCTCATCAGCTTTATTGAATTATATATAATTGTCTGATACCTAGCGAGCACATATATATGCAGTCGTTGAGAAAATTAAGATGATAAGAAAATCAAAGTTTCAAATTAAACAATTAATAAGTAATAGATTTGTGTCAAATTGAGTTTGAGTCTTTTTTTTTTTTTTCCCCCATAATAAAAGTCTCAACTATCGATGCAATATTTAATTTAGTCATATTTTAATTCATTTGACAAAGAAATTCTAAATTGTATATCTAAATTGTCAAATATTAAAATTTAAAAAAAAATACTTTAATCACAAAATAATATTATAAAACTAAATTCATAAACTGATATAATTTGATGTAGTATGTATGATTGTAAATTTACTTTTATTATAAATTTTTTATTATAAACAATATCATTCATAAGAAAAAGATATTACAGAAATCTATCAAACCAAATGGCTTGAAAAAGAAAATCTAAAAAATGATCACACCACATTTCAAGTGTTTCAACATTCCAAGCATGTCGAGCTAGTATATGAGCAAGCTCATTTCTTAACCTAGCAACATGCTGAAATTTGTATTCACTAAACAAAGATAAAAGTTTCATTGTTTTTGTCATCAAAATACCAAGTATGGATGATAAACCAGCTTCATTTTGAAGATCCTAAATCAGTAACAAACAATCACTTTCAACAATAATCTTCTGGATCCCCATATTAGCACATAGTTGAAGGCCTCTGAAAATTGCTAAAATTTCAATGTCCTCTGGATCTACAACTTCATGTTCCACCTTGCTGGCAGCCATGATAATATCTATTTTCTCATCTCTTAAGACAACCAAAACACCTGCTCTGTGTAAGTCACTAAACATGACCCCATCCATATTTAGTTTTAGGAAACTTGTTGATCAGGAGGCTTCTGGCTATAGAAATTTTTAACCCACTGCTAGGTACATATTGAATAGTAGTAAACTCATTTTTCAAAGATAAGGCATGTTTAGTAACTTGTCTAGGCTCAATACAAGTTTTTTTACTCACCAGCTTATTTCTCCTAAACCAAAAACCCCATGCTAATAGGAAAAATACAGCCAGATCTTCATCTCTTCCACCCTCATTTATTTTAATAGCAATATCCATCACTAACATCTCTCTTCCCATCTCACCCATCATAGGCAATAAACTACTCCAGCAGTTCTTTATTTGAGGACAATAAAATAAAGCATGAAGAAAGTTTTCAGCACTTACATTTTATTATAAATTGGATCTAATATTTCATACAAAACTATTATATTTTATGAAATCTTTTAATAAATACATGAGTACGTAGCATCACTTTTGGGATCCCATTAGATCTATTTACCATGCATCTATTTACCATGCATGATGGCCTTTCAATTAATGTTTGTTATTCTAATTAGGAAAAGAAGGGCTATCCGATAAAGCCTGCCAACCTATGGTTTGCATGTTTAGCAACATGAAAAACCCACCAGGGAAACACAACATTAATGATTGAAATTCATGATATTTAACTTTATAGCTGGACCTAGGAATGTTGTTTTGCCCCTCCTTTGTAGCCTTAAGTGGGATCAATATCTTACGTGGAATTGAAAGCTTTTATCTTGTTGGAGATGAACCCAACTCAAAACCCTTTTTCTGCTTAATTTGTATGTTCACACCTTCCTAGCTCTTGCTGCTCGACTGTGGTGATACCATTGGGCCGGGATATTTTATTTTTTTAGCATGTTCAGATCCCAAGAGGGGAAAGAACTTTTGTCACTATATATAAAAGTTTGCCATCTAATTAATTGTTATATATCCTTCTAGATGATAATATATAATTAATCTCTTTGTTTCTAAAATATGATTGTTTTGATGTTTTACCATTCATTTTAAAATAGGAAAGATTGATGGTTTTAAGGTGGAATATTAATGAAGATTGGTAGCTGAAGATCGATCTCATGGAAGAATTAGCAACAAATTAAAAGAGATTGATGATCAGATAAGAAAAAATAATCTTTCAGTAAGCTAGCTTGTTATTTATAATTAACGCACTGATCAACATGACATTACTGATATTGAAGTCTTAAACAAGATAATACCATATTTTTTTTCTTTTTTGTGGGCTTAAAACTACTGGCCATGCCAGTATCTTGAAAATGGTCCAAGATGATGCCTGCGGGGGGATTATGCTGCTGCTCGTCATGATCATGATCATGAGTAGTGTTGGCCAGCATTTTGCAAGCAAGCAGCTTTCTTTATTTCTCGCTGTCATCCATTTAAAAAACAAAAAAGAACTCAATTCTATATATTATATAATATATATACAGCCTGGCCGGTCCAGATGATCAGCAAGACCCATGCACCTTTGTTTCACATTTTATCCTGAATTAATCCCCTTGATGTGAACTGATGATCTTTCTTTCTTCAGAATCTTGAAATGGGCGTTTGCGCGTGTGTTATCTGGGACCACCATTGGACTGATCAATATATATTATATAGATCATGAGTTCAATTTCTCATCTAAATGAACATGTGATGAGCTGTACATTTTCATATGAAAATTATGAAACTCATTATATGTAATTAGCGAGCTGATTTGAAAATACCCCATTTAAATTCATCAGTACTTATATTTTTAAAATCACGTACGTACAAATTTGAGAATGGATGGATAAATATCACGTTATATATTATCGTCGAATATAATTGAGATTAGAGTGCACTATACGGTTTATATATATATATATAGGGAAAAAAATGATAGCATGACTTTTAAATATGCCCACTCATATATTTTTTTTTCTTAATTAATGGTTAAGGATGTTTAAAAAATGCTTAAAGATAAAATTAAAAAACAAAAACAAAAAAACTTATTTGCACTAGTGTGCATATATATTTGGGGTGCACCCTATCTAGCATTGTCCATATATATATATATATATATATACACATACATACATATACTTATACGTATATATATATTATATATTTACTAGTGACATGGCCGGTCTGTAAAAAAAATAATTATTTAACTAGTTTTTGTTTTATTTCTAAAAAAGAAATTAGAATATATTATTTCTTTTTTAAAACTTGTAATTATTTCGGTGAAATATATTTAACCAAAATCCCCTCTTTCATTGGATAGCTAGCTATATGTGGTATGTAATTGCTTTACTTAAAAGCTGCTTTTTAAATATATATATATATATATATATATATATATACTAGGTGTGGATTCCAATGTGCAAGGTACATATTTTTGATTTAATGTGATTAATTTGTATTATTTATTGTGTTTCTTAATCTGGTTCGGAGGAAATTAAAAAACATATTTTCATTGCAACTGCTATTTTAGTAATTTTTTTTTACACAAAGATGCAATTTGTTGTGAAATAGATCAGTAGAACTGGTTATAAGGTGTAAATTTTATAAAATCGTGGTAGAAAGAAAGGTGGTGAGTTTTGGAAATTAATAGTCATCATTTATTGCTATATTCTTACAGTGAGACATGGATAATGAATCTTGAAAAATCTCAAATGAGTAAAAGGCAATTGCGCATGAATTCAAATCTAATAACATATCAATTGAGTTAATAAATTATATGAATATATATAAATCACAAAAAAAAAAGTTTATGATAAAAGTTTTTGAAATACAGATCCTAGAAAGCAATATATAAAACATATATATAAAACATATTAACAAAATATTACAGGAACTCTTCAAAGGTAAATTTTGAAGAACAGTATGCATATCATAAAATTCTTGTGTCGTTGTATTAAATAATTTCATTACCTCGCCAGTGTGGTTCATGAAATCAATTGTTGTACAACCCATTGCCTCTTCTGCAATTGCTCCAAATAAGACAGCTGCCAAAATGAAGAAGAGAGAAGATGAGTATAGGAGAGAAGGTCTTCATAGTGGGTTTTTTTTTTCCTTTCATTTCGTTGAAGCAAATATTTTTTCCTTTCATTTGCACCGCAAATGAAAAAGCACCGCAAATCTTTTTTCAAGTTTTCTGTAGCTGTCAGGCGCCGCAGAGCTATGATGCTACATCTTCTTGTCTCTTGTAAAGAGACGCTTCACGAGAGATGCTGTGAAACAATAGAGGTGCTTAGTCATAATTTTGTCTATAAAAGAGATATTCAGCTCATCTTCACTCGCATCCCAACTTCTTTACTTTTCTGTAATTAGTCTGCATTCTTACTCTGCAATCTCTCTCTGCATTCTTACTCTACAATGGCCCAGCAATCTTCTCGTAACCAATACGTGAGGTATTCAACACCTTTTTCACCAGCTGTTTCTGCTTCTGCTGTAGGTTCTATAGTACAATACAATAATGATCTGGCTAATAAGTCAGATGTTGAAACTATCTACGAGCTTGTAAATCTCGGTACCCATTACTCATCAGCTATTTATGCATTTTCTCAGCGACTACAATCCAAACCTTATGATTTGGACAAACTCAATGAGAAAATTTTTATCCTTCAGCGCCTTCTTCAGGAGTCTCACATGAAGATAGAAGCAATAAAGCAAGAGAATAGGAAATTAAAATCCTTGCTTAATTCTTCTTTTAGATTGCCTACTCTTTTAGACAGAGATTCTACGCAAATTTTAGAGGAGCAAGATCGTTTGAAGAATGAGGTGAAATGCCTCAAATTTCTGTAATCAGAAATATTCATATTTGTGTTTCTATATTCTGGTAGATATTCTGTGTGCTCCATTTTATTTTTTGTAGCAGATGAGGGTTGTATTAATTTCTACGTTTAAAGTGAAAATTAATAGATCTAAAGGAATAGATATAGATCTGTCAATACACAACAAAAATACATGTTCAACACCCAAAAAAATCACTTTTTTTCTCTTTCAAAAAATCAACTCGGAGATGAAAATAAAATAAAGATGACTTAGAAAATAGAGAAATAAAAATAGAAGGAATCGGTTTTGATAGTTTTGCTTTGCCTTTTGTGGTTTAGAGGGTGCAAAAGTGGTTTTGTTGTTCTGGTGAATACCTTGAATTGCAGCAAAACTCGTACAGCTTTCCTCCGCTTAGCAAAGGTCACCTGCGTATTGATCTGAAAAATAAAAACAGATGAAAAAAGAGAAAAAGCAGATCTGAAAAAGAGAAAGTGAAGATGAAAGTCTGAAAGAGAAAAAACTTGAATCAAAAAGAAAAAAAAAACATATGAACACAGATAGAAAAGAAATTTGTTCTGTGGATCTGAAAAATAGAAATCAAACGAAAGGAAAAAAAAACTTGAATAAATTTTTTACAAACAGATCTGAAATAAACGTAAGAAAATCAACCAAAAACATATCTCTTCATATCTTTGTAGATGTGTTCAGATCTGTTTGTAAGAGAAGAAGTTGTGAAGAGATGGTGGGCGGAGGTGGTGCGACGGCGCTAGAAACGGCTGAAAACCGTGCGGCTTAGATGGGCTGTAGGTGGCTAACGGTGGCTCGGATGGAGGTGAAATTTGGTGGGGATGTTCATCGGTGAGAGGGGAAGAAAACTGGGTCGACACCTCCACCGGACGGGGGTGCAATGGCCGGCCGAAGTAGGGGCGACGGGAAGGAGAAAAGAGAAGGGGAGAGCACGGGGAGAGAGAGAAAAGAAGAAAGAAGCACGGGAGAGAAAAGAGAAACGCACGAGAGAGAAAAGAGAAACGCACGGGAAGAGAAAAGAAAGAAAGAAGAAGAAATAATTATCTTTACTGTGCATTTCGAATTTTTTATTATTTTTACTGTGTAGGAATCGAATTATTATATTTACTGTGCATCGTTACTGTGTAGTAATGGAAAATATCGACGATTTATATTATTTTTTATTATATTTACTGTGCATTTTAAATTTTTTATTATTATCTTACTATTCATTCGAATTATTATATTATCTTTACTGTGCATTTTACTGTATATTACTGTGTAGGAATCGAATTATTATATTACTGTGCATAGTTACTGTGTAGTATTACTGTGTAGGATGAAATTGGATATTACTGTAAAGAGGAAGGATAAAATTGAAAGAAATGTTGTGCTTACTATTCATTTCAGTGTATTACTGTATATTACTGTGTAGGATGAAATTGGATATTACTGTAAAGAGGAAGGATAAAATTAGAAGAAATGTTGTGCTTACTATTCATTCCAGCATTCGCTCTTTTATATATAAAAGATATGTTACTGTTATACATTATTAAGTGAAATACAAAATTTAGTTTATGGTTTGCATAGATTACAATATCATTCTTATAATTCCTATATATAGAACGTTTCCATGGTTCCACCTCACATTTTAATATGAAAAAATTAGATATAAAATTACCATGATTCATGGAAAAATAGAAATTTAAAATTTATCCTTTTTTTTTCTTTTTTCTTTTTTACATGTTTGTTTTTTTTTCCGTTAATTAAACTATTCCTAAAAGTCTCAATTCAACTATTATATATATATATATATATATATATATATTTATTCTACACCAAGAAGTATAATCTTGCACGGCTTCTTCCTTTTGTGTGTGTGTGTGTGTATATATATATATAAACTATTTTTTCTATTTATAATGTCTCTGTGATGAGGGTTTTTGTCTTTCTAAGGTTTTATATATTTTAGCACTTGATTATAAACCTTTTTGCAGCGTGGGGATCATATATATAAGGATTTTGTGAAATGATTGTGAGTTACATTTTTCAACACCAAGAATCCTGCAGATTGATTGCTGATCAGAAAGGAAAATATTGCACGTACTAATCTGTATAAATGCACATTCAGTGCATCCTTGGAAAGGCTTCTTGGGTTAAGAGAAAGAACAACCACCCAAAAAGGGGAGAAATCTATCATATATTATATAATTTATCCAAAGATTAATCGATCATAACTTAGAGATTATAAAAAGAAAAATGAATATTTACAACGAATTATTTGTGATGAACATAACTATTTGTGACAAAAATATATTCATTTTGACAGGAAATAATTGACCATAAATAAACAATTCATGCATGAAAATTTAAACCCTTCGAGTTTCTAATGTGTTCTTACTGTTTGTCAATATATAATATATGTATGTATACATGTATGTATACTACAGATGATCATGAGTGACAAATTATGGAATATGGATTATTAATGACTCATGGAAACACATAATAATTATGTAATTAAAGTAAATTGTATTAGAAAATGTTGCTACAATCTGAAGATCGAATGGCAAAAATATGGGTACTGTAATTCCGACACGAACCCGAATAATCCTAACTCGATTGACATTTAATTTATTATTTGGATCAAGTTAGTATTGGTCGATTGACTACTTGAACCCAAATAATTAGACACTAACTCAAATGACCACTCGACATGTATGAATTGACACCCGGCCTATGCAAAATGACAAATGTGTTCTATATATAGTTGAGGCTTTGGCAAATTAGTAGGGAGGGAATGCTCTAGAAAATTAATAATGGGGGTAGAGTACTCCTCCAGTACTTGTAGTTGGTTGAATTAATGATTATTTTGAGCGAAGATTGCTTAATTCAAATCTTCAAATATTGCTGCTAGAAAGCCGTCGTTAGAAGTCGATCTTGATGTGTTCGTGACCAGGCCGCATGCATCTTTTTCTCGAAGTATGGAGGATGGAAATTAATTTATACCTTTATATAGAGTACTAGGAGTCTAATTGACACATGGAAACCACGATGGACTGATTTTTAGGATGTTTGAACTTTGCATGGTCCGGATATGCAGGGGGACTAGCTCCAATTTTAGGATCTACAAAGTACGCTTTGTTTGCCTAGCTAATGATCATCATAACCTCCCCACTTGGGTGAATATGCTGATCATCATGTAAGGACTAGCTATATATCTATATATATACGTACTTGAAGATTCAAATATTAAAACTCCATGCAGCAACATTAATTAACCGCGTCATCGATCTAAGAATATTGCATATATTCAAAAAAAAAAAAAAGAAGTACTAGCTTGTTAAGATCGAATAATGTCATTAATTGGAACTCCTTATAATCTTATAATCCGTAAAATCTAAGTTTTCTCTGCAAGACAATATGGCCGCTTCTCACTCATTTGGTCGCTCTTATATATATATATATATATATATATATAGAGAGAGAGAGAGAGAGAGAGAGAGAGAGAGAGAGAGAGAGAGAGAGAGAGAATTCTCATCTCATCTCCTTCTCCTTCACGTCCCTAGCTGTGAAAATGTCGTTGATTCATGAGTACCACAGATTAATATATAACTCAGTTGGAAGAAAAAAAAAAAAAAAAAGAACCTGGCCGAGCTAGTTCAGATCATGAGAACAACCAATCAAATCTGTAAAAATGACAATATAATGCAGATGGGGGCCGGGTTTTCATAATCTTTTCCAAGCACAAGAGTCGCCGGGCCTGGGGACAATGCAAGTACGCAAAGAAGATACAGTGACCCCTCGTCCACTAAACAACAGATATTCAGGTACATATTACACGTTGGATTTAAATTAAATGACTGACGACAGACAGCAGAACCAATATATGTAGTACTACAGGGTCACGTACGTAGGTAGAAAAAGATAAATATAATTGCATGCAAATATATATTGGAGAAAAGAATGCATGCGCCAAACCTTGATGATCATTTTGATATCTAGTACTTTGATACTCCCATAAACTGACTTTATATTTTGATTGATAGATGGATGGATTGATTGATTGATCGACTGATAATTTTTTTCAAAAAAAAATTATTGATCACCTAGCTAATGGACACGCGCGGGATCATCAATAGTTTGCTAAATATGTTCCTAGAAGGCAGCTGCGTGCAGTGTTTCAAAAACACGTATGTCTTATGAGAAGTTGTATTTTATTACAACAAAAACAGATTTTTTACAATTAATTAATAGTAATAAAAAGAGTATTAACAATTAAAATTAGTTGTTAATATTCTTTTCGTTGCTATTAATTAGTTGCAAAAATTCATTTTTCTTGTAGTGTTTGAACATGCATGATCGAGTATCGGATATTGTTCTAATTTATATATATATATAGTACATTGTTTAATTTTCAATGGTGTTTAAAAAATATAAACACAAATAAATGAATAAAAGCTTTAGGTCGATCGATGATATTTAATGTAAAAAGGAAAATTAACGAGTTTGAACGGTCTCGGCCGGCCTTGAGCTTGAACAACATATAAAGTAAAATGGTAAAGAAGGGAAGAGGTAGATATATATATATATATATATATACACACACACACACAAAGGAAATCGATGATATTGGATGGTTGTGGCGGCCTGGCAGCATTAAATATTAGCTGTAGCACACGTACTAGTGCGTGGTGGTCTTCACGGAATTAAAAGGGTTAACGAGATGTAATTTGGAGGATGGTGATTAAGAATTGATATCAACGTTATGTAGATAATAGATCATGATAGATAGATATCTACAGTACTGTTGGATCAAATCTCTCTGCAGGTACCCCATCGTACAGACAGTATCAAAGCACGAGAGAAGCAAGCTGAGAAAGATGACCAAATTACACACATGAGGTGGGGTCGTTTTGTCAGTCTCCGTAGATTGTAATTATTTCGGGGATCCTGCTGAATGCTCATTCCGTCTGTATTTTGCACCTTCCCTTGTCGAAGTTTTTCGACATGTAGATAGCATGCAGCCTCCTCCAAACGTTACCTCATGAATGGTGAAACACCCAAATCATCATAAGATGTGCGCCCGTGTATTAAGCACACAGATTGGAGGTAGATAGATATATTATATATTATCATCATCATCAAAACTTGACTTCATTAATTCATCATAAAAAAGTTATAACCATGATCGGATACATATAGAAAAATTTTTAGATAACAAGTTAACTGCTGTATTTGGAGCTCCACTAGTACATAAAATTTTTTTGTGAGTAGTATGATCTTAACTACTATTATAGCTCTCTACAGATAAACCATTTAAGAGATATCACTCTACGTAAAACAAAAACTCATACCCCACCCTTCAAATGATGAGAGAACTTAATCTCTATAGACAAAATGTTCAAGAGAATATCTCTTTTTTTTATTATTTATTATTCAATTAAACAAAAGGAAATAACAATAAAAACAGAAAAATATATATGAAAATGATGAATTATAGTCTAGATCTACTTCACTAGAGTTCAAAATTAGTCATAAAAGTCAGATTTGAACGATCTGATAGCGGGAGAAATTGTCGAAATGGGTGATCCGCTACTATCTTCCTAATGATCGATTTAGGAAGCATATTATGCTACTTTTACTTCACAAGAGGTGTCGGAGGACTGTATATCTATTTTTTCAGCCTTAAATAAAAAAAAAATAAATTAAGAAAATATGAGAAATGAGGGAAGTAGAGAGAGAAGATATAAGGAGGGAAGGAGAGGGGGAATGAGAGAGGAGAAGGAGGAAACTGAGTCCAGCAATTTGGAAGCCATTTCTAAGAGAGAGTTTGAGAGGAAGAGTGGCAGCACTAAGATTTCTTTATATATAA
>QGSO01000347.1:1427368-1485858 GCA_011037825.1 Carya cathayensis | reverse complement strand
ATATATATATATATATATATATATATATATATATAGGCATGCATGCATTAATAAATATTAGTACTTCTTGCTATAATATTTTATTATATATGTTTGGAATTAAACGAAAAACCCAAATCATGATATAGTCCGATCAAAAGAACAGGACATGATCGAGACGCATTATGAAATTAATTAATTTGCTTCCTTTTTCTTTACACAGAGAGAGAGAGAGAGAGAGAGAGAGAGGCAACAGTGGTTTAAGGCACGCTGCTCGCAGTTATATTTTTTGTCTTTTCTCTTTAAGATGTTGATTTTTTTTGTTTTGAGAGGTACAAAAGGAAGGATTTCCGCTTTAAAATCTCAAATTGGTGGGGGCGAGTCTTTGTACTTTATCATTTCACCCTATTATACTCGATTGATCATGGGGAGAGCACATGATACGAATATTGGACGGATATGATTGCATTAGTACGTGAGAAATAAATAAAAATTGATCATATAGGTTTTGGTACTACTGTTGTAATTGTCTTTGTTTTGGACCACGTGATCTTGTCATGGGCTGGCAGGCTTCGATCCCCGTAAAGATTTTCAGTATCTTAGAAATAGTCCCCCACTCCAATATTCCTCTCTTCCCCCATCTCCAAGCTATCGCCTTCTTCACAAGCATCTCTCTCTCTCTCTGTGCATGTATGCTGAAGATGTCCTTCAAGGATGACACATAAAAACTCAATATGTAATACCATTTCACCTATATTAAAAAAAAAAATACTAGGAAAATTTTTTGAATTCCCCGTAGGATCAATGTCTAGTACTCCAAACTAAACCTTAGTACGTACGTAGTTGGAGCTGATCCTATATATCTGTTGGACAATCAAATCTTTTTTTTCATATTTTCGGATGAGATGTAGTTGTCATCATATGGAGATGCCACTGTACCTTACATAATAATAGAACCTTATAATTTCAAAGGTTGCCATCATATGGGAGATCATCGATCGATGCCACTGAGTAGTACTTTTGTCTTTTCAAATCTTTCAATTATTCTACAACTAAATTACACTAAATATTATTGAATCTTGAAGCATGGCTGTCTATATACCCTTTGCTCTGTTTTTTTCCCATTTATATATTCGAAGAAAATATAGCACAACAACCTTTATATATATACCTTTGGTTAGGTAGTGCATCACCTAACTATCACAATTTAGACCTGTGGTAAGACATGCTAATCACTTTTTCTTGTTCTTTTTTTTCATGAAATCTTTTGAACTATGCATCATCCCTATAACCATAGATCGATAATTTTATTAGCTAGATGTGAGAATAAAGTATCGATCGTGATTTTTTTTTTCAAAGTTACGTATAGATTAGGCATGCATGGGGTACACATGCATGCATCCAAGTTGTGGGAATTATATATTATATAGTAGTACTTCATGCATTAATAGAAAATAGAAGCATGCATGCATGCATGCTGCATGATGGATTGGAGGAGGAATTATGGGTCAGCTTGCTCGCTCTACGATAGCAACTCTTACCTGTGAGATCTTTAGGTCAAAGATCATCTTTTGAATTGGGCGCGCATAGGATAATGATCTCTTTAATTAGTCTAATTTCAATTCCCAATCATCAAAATAGTCTTTGCTCGATCCCCCGGATACTGTCCATGGCCTGATCATAATATCTTTGTGTATACTGTTCCAACAACATTTGCAGGAGAACAATATGAGAAAAAATAAATATTTGATTGATGATCAGAGTTTATAGTACTAAGGCCGGCTAGCTACTTATTATTCTTCTATATATCATGTATATATACAAATATATATTCTGAACCATATAGTAATAAATATCAACGTAGATTCTCGCTTGTGTGCATGCGGCCGTACTCAAGACATTGTTTTCTTGCTATATTTTTCTAAATGCATGCAAAGTGCGCGCACAAAATTCATAATATTATTTTGTTTATTTTATTTGTGTGAATACAAATATATATATATATATATTTGCGGGTGTGAATAAATTCACAATATACTTAGTCTTTGATGTTTTTAGAAATAAAAAAAAAAACATTTGAGTTTTAGGGCTAGCTTGGTTACACAAAATCAAACTATTTCATCTCATATAATTATTATAAATTTTTTAAATTCTCATAAAAAATATAATAAATAATTTAATTTTTTTAAATATAAAAAAAATTATATTAAAAAATTATATTATAATAATATTTTATTTAATTTAATTTTTAACAAAATATTTTATCCGATATCATCTAAATTGTAGAATCAAATGAGACCTTGCTTACTAATATTAATCCAATAGAAGTTGATAGTAGAAAGCTGATAAGACGTTCATGCAGTACTCTTGTCCCACGTACAATAGTAGAAATTCTAAATACTTTCCTTTCCTTTCCTTTGTATTTTGTAGTTTTTCTAAAAAACAACTTAATTACTCCATTGAAAAATTCAAGTGAATTAGTGATCAGACAACAAGGGGTGGCTGTAATTATCATTCGAATCCTAAATTGACTTCCACAGATTACCATGTTGTCTTAGATAAGCACAAACAAGATCCCACAATGAAGAAAAATCTGGATTGATGTCTACTAAATTAACCACCCCCCAAACAAAAAAACTCATTAATTTTTGCCCAAATCAGAGACTGAATCTCTCAAAGGTTGAATACAAACAACCCTTTGATTCACAAGAATTTTCCACAATCGAAAAAGAAAATCTCAACGATCCTATTAATGATGATTGCCCGATTTTGACAGCACAACTTTTTCAAGTCCTGGAATTGGAAACAGCCATGAATTTTCTAATGTAAAAAACGACAATTTGGTACAATATATAAAAATATATAACATATGAATTAATATATTTACCACGCAAATATTGACCAAAATTGACCAATCTTGACCCTGATGAGATCATGATCCAACGGTCCATATACTTATCGTACGTTCTGTTCCTTGGGAGGTCCACAAGAATGAATTAAATAATAGACTTCTCGTGGGGGTGCCCTTCGAATCTTCATGATCATGATGACTGCAGACCCATGATCAACACACACGAAAAACGTAATAAAAACTTAAAATTTTGATGCCATGACACGAGCAATTCGTGATGTTGGTTGAGCAAGGAAAGCAAGAATATATATATATTTAATGAATCCAAGGTCTTTGTCCTTGCGTATCTTTGAAAAAACATACAAGGCCAGCCACGATGTCGTTTCCTATGCAAACGCCAGCAAAGATTTTCTACCCTGGCCTGTGATCTGAATATATTAATTTTCATATCCTAGGTCTCATGCACATCCCTTTCCCCCTATAAATACCACCCATCTTTGCCTCTTTTTCCACCACTACCACAAAAAAACCTCCGAATTCCCTTCTTCTTCACTCTTTTCTTGATCTCTCTCTTCCAAACAAAAAACCACATGGCTGAACAATGTTCAGCTGCAACATATTTCATGGTCATACTCTTTATATGTGTAAGCCATTTGATATCCACCTTAGGAAATCCAAAGTCGAGGATAAACTCTCTCCCACCCAAGCTTCAAACCCTCAATCTTGCAAACAAACTTCGTGATGACCCTGTTGCCATTAAATTGGCCTCTACCGATTTTGGCAATATTGTTCGAGAAATCCCAGCAGCAGTTCTCTATCCATCTTCCATCAATGATATTGCAAGCTTAATCAAATTTGCACACACTACCAGTTCTGCTCCATTCAATATAGCCGCTCGAGGCCAGGGCCATTCTGTCCGAGGACAAGCAATGGCTCGTAATGGGGTTGTGGTGGACATGACGTCCTTAAAAAACCAGAAAAATGGGTATGGTATTAAGGTTTCCGGAAGCCCTTCCATGGGTTGGTTTGCCGATGTTGGGGGAGAGCAGCTCTGGGTAGATGTCTTGCATGCCACACTCGAACATGGACTAACACCTGTGTCGTGGACTGACTATTTGTACCTGACGGTTGGAGGAACTCTCTCCAATGCAGGGATTAGCGGGCAGACATTTCGTTACGGTCCTCAGATCAGCAATGTCTACGAAATGGATGTCATTACTGGTATTCATTCATAATTTCTTCTCTCCATGTTCCCATTTTTTAAAGCAGGATGCCGACGTTTTTTTCAATATATACTTTGTGTCAAACAAAAATACCGTCATTTTCGAACATATCGATTGATTATCAATATATGAGGAGGCTTTTCGTTGGGGACCCACCTTTGAAAAGTTTTCGGGCAGGAGTTCACACGCTTGTCTGAACAGACTTTAAATTGTCTTCATCGTGTTTACTTTCTAGCTGGGTTTGCTTTAATTATTAATTCCTAATATTCTTGGTTGTTCATGTAAATATTTGCTAGCTAGCTGCATGCATGCGTTTATATATATTTATATATAAATATATATATAGGGTTTACTAATGAGAGTTTTTGTGCTTGTTTGATATAGGGAAGGGAGATTTTGTGACTTGCTCCCGAGAAAAGAACAGGGAGCTGTTTTTTGCGGTTCTTGGAGGTTTAGGGCAGTTTGGGATTATAGTCAGAGCAAGAATCGCCCTGGAGACAGCACCAAAGAGGGTATGTTCAGAGCACATGGACTTAATGTCCTGTCTGGTGTCCATTTCCGATGTTCCTTAATGCACTAATATGTGGTTAATTATGTTCCGTCGACTGTGATGATGATGATAAAGACTAATATTTAAAAACTACCCATCAACTACCACATGCACAGGGAGTTTTGCACCACCAAAAAACAATTAAGTTGATTAAGCAAATAAAAATAAATTAATATAAAAACAACAAAAAGCTCAAAGGCATCTGATCAAGATCTTTTTAACTTTTCAATAAAAGTGTGTTTTCATGTCTCATTGAAACGGCCATACGCTAACCAGCTATAGGGTTTTGTTCTTTTTCCCTAAAGTGATCATAGCTTATGTGTGTTGTTATTTTCCGGGAATATCGACCGACCCTCCATATTGTTTAACTGTGAATTAGTACGTACGCCATATATTCATGTAATTTGTTGATTTGTGGTGAATTTTTTTTGTACAGGTCAAGTGGGTACGAATGCTTTATAATGACTTCTCTGCATTCACAAAAGACCAAGAGCGTTTGATCTCAAATAATGGATTCAAGCAAAACAATGCACTCGATTATTTGGAAGGTTTACTTCTCCTAAACCAGGGTCCTCCGGATAATTGGAGATCGTCATTTTTTCCATTATCCGATCACGCCAACATCATTTCCTTAGTAACCAAATATGGCATCGTTTACTGCCTAGAAGTAGCCAAGTTTTATGATGACCAAACTCTTATTTCAATGGAAGAGGTAAATCGTAATGAACAACATCAAATCAATATTATATGATCTTATACCAAATAACATTTGAAGTTTCTGGATTCAAATCCACTGGAGTTTCCAGCTTAGAGTAGAAGAGATCAGATAGACAAATAAAGTGAATTCTACAATATTTAATTATAATTCTGCCTAATACTAAATTTAAAGGGCAAAATTAATATTTGTCTATGATCTCTATCGATCTCTCCTACTCTAGAGTTCGGTAGCTCTAGGCCAGACAATCTAAATCCAAAGTTTGTATATATATATATTTATATATAACTTCTAATTAGAAATACGACAAGTACTACGTACTAATATGAGAAATACTGTGTTTTTCCTGACAGGAACTCAAAGTATTATTTGAAGGATTGAACTTTATCCCGGGATATGTATTCGAGAAAGATGTCTCATATGTGGATTTTCTTAATAGAGTCCGAAGTGGAGAGCTAAAGCTTCGGTCACAAGGACTGTGGGATGTTCCTCATCCGTGGTCAAATCTCTTTGTGCCAAAATCGCGCATCTCGGATTTCAATTCTGGCGTTTTCAAAGACATTGTTCTCAAACGTAATATTACCACAGGACCTGCCCTTGTCTATCCCATGAACAGGAGCAAGTAAGTACAGTACGTACTGTATGTAGTATCCTGATAATTAATTTACGAGCGCACACACATTTCGATCGATCGGTACATGCATGATCAAACGATCGAATTAATTTAATAATGTTTCTTTTTAAATTTACATTAATATTACAGGTGGGATGATAGGATGTCAGCAGTTATACCTGAAGAAGATGTTTTCTACGCCATAGGGTTTTTGCATTCAAGTGGGTTTAATGACTGGGAAGCCCTGGATGCACAGAACAAAGACATACTGAAATTTTGTTATGATTCGGGCATTGAGGTTAAGCAGTATCTTCCCAATTACAAGACGATGGAAGAATGGAAAAGCCTCCATTTTGGTACAATTAAGTGGAGGACTTTTGAAGACAGAAAAAATCAGTTTGATCCCAAAATGATATTATCACCAGGACAGAGAATTTTCTATAAAGTTAAGCAAAGATAATTTAATATATTAATCGACTAGATCATGATCATCATGAGTAGTACTTCAGGATTAGATCCATCAAGAGGAAAAATTTACAAGGTTTCCTGGCTGGCCTCTTTGTCTTAATTTGTTCATGTACGTAGAACAAGACGTTTTAGATTTGCTAGCTAGACTTGCAGTAGTACTTGATCGATCTTCGATATCATGATCATCTGGGTACGTACGTATTTATTTAGGGTTTTGTATCAATATTATTTATTATCTGTAATTTCGGGATTTAAAGCTAGCAGAAATTATAAAATACATTAAATATTATGTCTTGATATTTCTCCATCAACGAATACGTTAAACATATCATGCTCATGATCATGTTCTTGTCTCTTTCGGCTTGCTAGCTTGTTTATTTGTGTGACAACATATATTTTGATCGATCCTCCATGTGATTTGCGTTTAATGGGCCCGATATCCAGTTGTACTAACTCTTGATCATTTAATTTTGTTGGTGGAAAACTTTTGTGGTCAAATTCAAGGGTAGCCATTTTCTAACTTAACAAACACGCTTTCATTTTTAATGATGGGAATCCTATGATAACGTAATTTTGAAACAATGGGAAGATAATAATGTCTAGTAATTTTTTTTTATACTTGTGATAATAATTATGTAATTAGCCCGCACCTGGTTAATATCATTGAGCGAATCCCGTACTCATGATCTAATCACACAACAAACTAGAAAAATGTTTATTCCGAATGAGATATTTGCGACGAAAATGACTCATATAATTATAAAAAAAAAAATACTCTTTGGACAATGTTCGTTCACCGTAAATTATCAATATTGATGCATTATCCATCAACTTAATACTATATATATAGAGTATTCCTAGTGTACAGTACTTAGTTAAAATATTATCAGACGGATTAGCATAACCTACTTTTACCTATTATTCTTTCATATATATATATATATATATATATATATATATTACGGTTGAGTTATATATATTGGATGAAGATGGTATTGGATTATATGAGATAATTGAATAGTGAAACGTCTCAATTTTGTCACAAACAAAAAGTGAGGATTGGAGACCTCTACAATCATTCAAGAATATTTAAATCTAAGTGCAAAACAACCAAGAAATTATAAAATATATATGCATGGAGGGAAAATAATTAGGACCCATCCCACATTCTTTTAAAATATTTTTTATGAGTTTAATTAGAAAAGTGAAAAGAAAAAGTGGAATCAATCATATTATATGACACAAGATTTAATACACGTCATGTATTCCTTTAAAACATATGATATATCTTAAATCTTGTTATTTTTTTAGTCTTATTAATCTATTAATATAACATATTTTACATAGTTTTATAGATGAACTTGGCGCTTATCACGTGCCACATAAGAAATGTGATAAGCACAAAGAAGCTCGACCAAAAGCCTTTGTGTAAGTAATTTAGTTTTATATATATAGCATATATGGCCAACATAGAAATATAAAAGAAGGTGGGTGAAGTTTTTAAAGTAAAAGATTCCAAGCTAATCTAGTCTACTCCAACCCCACGGGCGGGGAGGCTAGAAAAGGTATGATTGATAATGATTAAGCAGCACGAAAAACCCATGCTTTTCGGCCTCGAGACGGGCTAATCAAAGACAAGTTTGTTTCATACGTTTATATGCGTAAAAGCATGCTCCCAACACTTGTTGCAGCTCGCGGGCAACAAGGAGACATCCAAAAGCTGGCTAAAACTCTCTCTCTCTCTCTCTCTCTCTCTCTCTCTCTCTGATCTCATATTTGAGGTACGTCTCATAGTGCTTATTAATATATATATATATATATATATATATATATATAATATAGACGTTCGTTCTTAAATTTGTGGCCCATTTGTTGAAACTGGTAGGCAGGATTCAAAACATTCACACGTTGTAAAACTACTTTACATAGTGGTAATAGAATATGTGTTGTTTATGAGCTAATGTTGAAATTCCTAGACAGGATCCAGACATTCAGACAGTGCAAATTATGAAGATCTTTGACGATAAGATCATAACAAACGTGTAAATGCTAAAAGCGTACTAGATGGTGGTACTGCAGGGATACCAGCAGTGCTTCTGCATGCTGCGCACGCTGCACCTTCCCTTTTCTCTTTGCGCCGTAATTAATTACATGATTAAACACCCACGTCCTTTTTCTCTCCTTTCACTTTCAACCTACCTAGCTGGCTTCAAACTCCGAATTACAAATATCAATAGAATTTAGGATCGGAGATAACTTATTCTTTAGCATTTTCTCTTTTCAAATATCTTATAATTTGTTCTATAAATCAATTAGAAATCATTCTAATTGATGCTAATTAGTGCATGTTGGGGTCAATAAACAATTAACCCAAATCTTAAAGCATAGAGCTGATGGTTTCTTTTGGGCTTGCTGGCTTATGCCCAAATAGGAATTTGATATCTCACTTGGGCTAGGCCAGATGCCAGCTAGGCCATGTAATAAAGAGATTGCTTAACTGGATGTTACATGTGCCTAGGACGTGGCATTACCGAATCACATCCACATGATCCCACACAAATAATTCTTATAATCTATTCTTTTTTTTTTTCAAGAAACGATTTCATTATAATAACTAAATACAGTACTTAGGGTTGGGGACCTCTACAGTCGTGCCCCAAGTTTCAGGTACCATATTTTCTTGTCTAATAAACTAAGAAAAGATCAACCATAAAGATGGTTGTTATTGACAATCCTCGAAGAAGTCTACCCAAAATTTCCACTGCAACTGTAAGTGACTGTTATAGGTAGGGTTGTACCAATTCTAATTAGAATGTTGTAGTTGAAGAAGGCTTCTATCTTCTACCATAACCATGCATGGATAGCTTATGGTATGAGAGTACATTGACTCTAGATTTTAGATAAAGCAACAAGCTAAGTGGGAACAGAGGGTGGACTCGATCACAATCTCGAGGGCATCCGAGAAACACACAAATTTATACTGGAGCACGGCCCAATGCATCGTCTGAGGATTGACGTGGATGATCAGATCTTGAAGATCAAAGGCCCAATAGATTGTTAGTGCGTGGCGGTTAGCCCACGCACCACTTTGGGTAGTGCTTGAGACACATGCAGCCATTGTTTTGCAACACTACATTTTGTATCTTGTAGATTGGTGGCCTGGTAAGTTGGTGGTGTGACACATGCCACTTAGATATGACCATGAGATAGTAGATTGGCCATTTTTTGTCCTAAAAGAGAAAATACAACAAAACCTCACATCAATGGCTTTTAAAACGTGGGAAGGGAAAGGGGAACGGGAGATGGAGAGCTAGAGCTCCTCCCCACACGCACATCATCAGTTTCTTTTGATTGAAAGTTGACGGGTTTTGAGAGGAAATGTGTGGTTTAGAGAGGGTCAAGTTTGGAGAGAAACTTAACTTGTCTCTAAATTTATACTCACAAATCCCTTTCTTGTTGCTATGCCAGAGAGGAGGAAAGAGCCTTCCTCCCTCTCCATTTACCTTATGCCTCCATTGTATGTATAGGTTTTACCTATGTCCTTTTTCTTTTTTTAGGTGAATTTTTCCATTTTTCCTTTTCTGAAGCTTGACTTAGGCCTGATTTAATGCTTTCTAGTGTCTATAGATCTGCATATGCCCCACCATGCTATTCCCCAGACCCTAGTCTACCAATACAAGGCAAACACAACTGCAAAATGAATGACATGTGAGGTTCATGTACGGCCTAGCCCGCGCGTGAACTTCACATGTTGCCGCAACTTAGAGCATCAGGTGACTGGACATGCCGCAAAAGTGGAATCGACATTTCAAATTTGTCAAATCCATCTCGCCCCACTCCAACACCCTCAACGCGTGGTCCCCAGGTGTTGACACGATCGCATTCAACAATCCTCAGCTATTATCAACTCGAGCTGGCTGATGTTTCCTATCTAGCTATGTCAATGGTTTCTCTAGCCAAGGATCTTAACAATGAAAAGCATGTCTCTATCAAACAATTCAAATCAAAATAACCATCGACTCCATCAATAGTATTAGGCAATAAAAAAATTCATTTTTTAAGACTGCTTCCTTTCGTGGGGAATGTGTAAAAATCAATTTATTGGTCTCAAGATAACCCCCCCCCCCCCTCTCCCTTTTTTCTTTTTATATATTGCAATGGTTGTAATCGGATATTTGTCAAGGAACCCTACCCCCTCCTTTTGTATCAGTTTCATTTAATTAAAACAAATGTTTGCTTGGAAAAAAAAAAGTAGTCTAGTCTTCAAAATTACAAGCTTTGATATTTGTATGTCATTATTGATCTAAGATGTTCAAGAGAAAGGAAAAATAGGGAGCAAGAAACACACAAATAAGAATAAGCAAGAATAACTAGTAGTAAATATTGTAGTAGCAGAGGAGCATGGAAACGAGGTCCCAATTAAAAAATAAATGAGTTTTTGGATGAAAATTTAGAAATTTTAACATTAAACCTTATCATAGTTTTTCAAGTTTCTAAGCTTAGGATTTTGATTATACATTCAAAGAAAAGAAGGGTGTGGTTTCAAGAGTTGGATATATATATAATAAAAGGGATGCTTGTGTTTGGAACCTCATAGATTTCACATTTAGTGTTTTTCTTTAAAGGAATAATGTAGTAAGTAAATAGATTAATGAACAAGCTTGAGAGCTTACAATTGGTGTCACCTCGAATGACATAGTACTTCCATATATGGAGGAGAATGATGCTAGTGGAAAATAGGGGTCCCACCTACTCTCCTGAATGGGGGCGGCCCTGTCTTGCTCCCACATTTGGGGGGAGGGCAGTTTGGGCCCTTGAACCCCAGCACCACCCTGTGGGCCTAATGTGGCCAGATGAACGAGGCCTAATGTGGGTGGACCTCGGTCTTGCCTGGTCCCCGCATGGTTTCTCAGGTGCAGGCGAAGGCCTACATCCCAACATCTAACGGTTGAGGGCGCCTAGCCTCCCAAGTGGGATTAGGCAGATGGACAAACGGAGTGTAATTGAAAAATTTTGTGATGCATGAAATTGTTAGTTTTGGTACTTTTGGGTCCGATTTAAAAAATATAAAATAAAATAGTGGTGGTTAATTTGGACTTGAAAACGAAAATTTTCCTTTTTCTAAATTGCATTATGGTTTTTATCTAATTAATTTTTCGTTATTTAGGGAATATTTATTATCATTTTCTTTTTAAAATATTGATGGTCAACATCTATTGTGGCATCATTTTCAAATGTGGCCCTTTCTAGGCCCACATGAATGTCAGACTTATCTTTGAATCGTCAATCTCATAATTGTTGCTGTTGTCGTAGGATCCAAATGTAATGGTCCATAGTCTTGTCGTTGAAGATTACATTTTAATTGAAGTTTGAAAATAAATCCAAGATCCCATCTGCCCATATCTATGAATAAACATACTTTGTTCTTATATGCACACCAACTCCCTTTACTCCACATTGCTTAGAACTTGAAAAAGGAAAAATTAGGAACTCATCCGATCCTCATGTACAAGTACTACAAACATCACTGATTACTACCTTTGAAGGGGAATGAAAGTAGTGATCCCTTACATTTTAGAGGGATAAAAAAATATTAGCATTTAACTAAATTATCATAATTTTAAATGAGTGGGCCCCTACAATGAAATGAAAACCAAAAAGATGAAAATGATTGACGGGACGAAACAAAAACATTAAATGTAAGAAAAGACTTAAAGCTGATAATGAGAACGAGGTGACATATCATAATAAGAGGACGATAGAGAAGTCTATTAAATTAAAGAGAGAGAAATTTTATATTTTTATTATTCATCTTTCTTATTGATAGCTATTGTAACAGAGAGGATCAGAGGATTTCAGATCCCATATATGTGGATATATAGGTCATATTGTAATTTTATCTTCATCTTTTGCATTTTATTCCGTAAGCAAGTCATCATGATGGGTGTATGCCATACGTTAGAACATATTTATTGGCTGTATAACTAGTAATATATGATCATATCTCCATTCTAATTTCTGCTCTCATCTTATCATATTAATGTGACACTATCTATCAACAATATCTTTAATCAGTCTTTAAAAACATGATAAACATTAAAATAATCCATATGGTTTGCCTTTTGGATAGATTGTGATCTTTATACTTAATAATGCTACTGTGCAGTCCACTTTTAACCGCTGGATGTACCCGCTAGTGTAATCCGTCTTTTATTTTTCAAACATTTAAAAAAAATATACAAAGAACTAGCGGTCATTTTTTTAAGTATTAAAGAAAAAATATAAAAAAATAAAATAAAATATACTAACGGTCAAATCTAGATGACAGATCTCAGAGGACAAACTAGCATTTACCATACTCTAATTATGAGCATTTCCTCATGGCAGTACGCCGCTAAAAATAGTACCATGTCAACGCTAATGACTTTGTGCCACATGTCCTTCGACATAATACATTAAATAATAATAATAATAATGTTAGGGCTACCGGTAAAGGTGGCTCTTACAATGTACTGATAGTACAAATTATACTGTTTTTTTTTTATTAAATATTTTAAAAAATAAAATCATAAACACATTAAAAAAGAATTATTTTCTCTATGATAACTTCTCTCTGGCTTCTCTCGTTTGGAATAAGCATTTTCCTTAAAAAAAAAAAACAAAACGAAAAAAACAAAAGGAAAACTAATGTTGAATCACTCCAGGTGCTGCTTGGGGCCACTTGGGCTACACGACCCGACCTTGCACAACCGATGCCTCACGTGGGCAACCTCTTCTCTCTTCAGGTAGCCCCCCACCCCGATATTTTTTTTTTAATTTTTTTAATTTTGGTTTTTAGATGTGGGACATGCGACACATTTATATATTAGTGTCCGCGTGTCTTTTTCTTAACAGAGTACTAACTAATTATTGACGGAAGAAGTAACTTTAAACGATAAAAACGAAGACAGGGACCCAAGTCGCCCAACCTCCACCAAATAATGCAAATCACCTTAACTATTTCAATATTGAAACAAAATTAAAAAAAAAAAGAAAAAAAAGAAGCAAAACTAGCGGGCTGTACGTACCCTATCAGCACAATGAGATATAGGTATACCTAGAATGATTATTTTATGGAAAATGTTGCCGTGCCAGTAGAAGGTATTACTTGGAAATTTTTTTTATTTATTTAATGATTAAAAAAGTAATTTTAAGTGTATTGATATATATTTTTTTATATTTTAAAAATATTTAAATATATTAAAAATGTATAAAAAAAGAAAAAAATTTATAACTTGGGTGGTAAACGCTGAGCCGCTTAGTAACCCTGCCCCTTATATTATTGTTAACAATAATCATATATAGGTTATATGTGAATTTGTTGATGTGGCCTGTTTATGCTATCAAATTATTAAAAAAATTTTGTGCAGTCATTTTTGTGTATTTTTTATACACTCTATTAATATGATTGGTTGCATTATACTTTTAATATAAAATAACCGTTTTGATCAATCACATCAATAGAGTGCAAAAATATATATATAAAAATAACTGTCTGTAGCAGAACTCATTTATCATATTCTCAATTAGCATGCATACTCTTCTCATCTCCTTTTGTGATTTTAAATTATTGAGAAATTATATATTATTCTTTATTTGTCATTCAATCATTTGATGTCACGTAAAAAAGAAAAAGAGAAAATGATAATTATAGAGAGAATGACAAATGGTATTGATATTAGAACAATGATCATATATACAAAATTTAAATATACAAGTCTCATGCAGATATTTTATAAAACGATAATATTACTATTTTTTAAATTTATACTACTCAATTTGCCTTATTATGGCATTATAATGTTGAGCCACGTGACTTATTAAATAATTAAAACATAAACATAAAAAGGTAAAGAAAATCCAAGATCTTAGTTTTCATCTTTTTATATTTATGAACGTCATTTTATTTTGAATATATGTTTTTAAAATTTTTTTAATAAGTCATGAGCCACCACATAATTATGATGTCACATCAAATGGGCAAATTGAATTGTATAAATTAAGAGACATAGTAACATTTTTTTAATCAAAAAAATAGATTCCACTATTAAAAAAATATAAAAAAATTTACTTTTTCTTAAATAAGACCTATTTTTATAAAACGTTTGCACAAATATTACACATTTGAGAACGGTGTTTAGCATTAGTCTCCTTATTAAAAAATGAAAATGTTAGGGTGCACTACACCAAATGTACATTTCAAATATTCACATTAGTGTGAATGAATTTTTTTTTATTATTCTTTATTTTTAAGTACTTATTAAACATTTTCCATCAATAAAATATATATATATATATATAAATAAAATTATTAATAATTACTTATTTAATCATTAAAAATAAAAATAAAATAAATAGACACGTGTTCTCTGAAGATGTAGATTTTACACCATCGAGAAGAGATATTGCCCTGTCAACGACTCAACTACCAACAAAATAACCAGAATTTATAGCCTGACAGTGCTGACAAAAACCTATCTCTTTGCACGTCGAACAACTGTTACTTACTTTTTTTGCAGTGCAATCCGTACGTCGTGAATGTAAGAGATATTTAAAAATAATTTTTATATTATTTTATTTTATTTTTAAATATTTTTTAAATATAAATACTTTTAAATTAATCATTATAATATTTTTAAACTAATCATTATTCAACTTTTTTTTTTTCTTTTATTTTCAACTAAAACTAGTTATTACTATTTATAAACTATTTTACTACTCTTTATAAAATACTCATCACATTTCATTCTCCAAACATCCCTTAAGATTTTCAAGAAACAAAGAATCTTGATTACATTTTTAAACATCCAATTCTCTCTCAATTTGCTTATTTTCTCGTCATCCAAACATATTACAATATACATATCCAACATTCCATCCCACGCCACATCAAGTTAAGCCTAGCTATCTTTCTAATTTTTTGAAAGAACTATCTTTCTAATTTATCTGCAACAAAACAGGAAGAGAAAACGGTACGGTATATATATAAAAATTATAGATATTGCCGAACATGAAAATGCGACGTGATAGATCAAAAGGAGTTGAAGTTGTGAAATTGAGATTTTGACAACATAAAAGAATCTGGATTTCATATTCAAACGTAACGATTCCTATCATTTTCCTGGATTTTCTAAATTAACAGTAAGTACATCATGAGCATGCGTGGAGAATTGAATATCAAAGCTAGAAGAGCTAGAGCTAGA
The DNA here is from genome assembly GCA_011037825.1 of Carya cathayensis. Lineage (NCBI taxonomy): Eukaryota > Viridiplantae > Streptophyta > Magnoliopsida > Fagales > Juglandaceae > Carya > Carya cathayensis. The sequence goes on along the minus strand of QGSO01000347.1, from coordinate 1,470,217 downwards.
CCTGATCTGATAATGCATGAGATCAAACAAATTTAAAATTAATACACCCGAAAATCTAAGGAGGAGGAGGGCCTACTGATCTACATCGATCATACCCTGATGGGCCTGATCGATATATCATTGGGGAGAAATCTAATCAAAATCTCATATGAAGAATGGAGGAGACAACCGTAGACCAGCTTGGCGGTGCTGTCATATCTTGGGACCCTATTTTACAGTTTTCACGTTGCTGAAACTTCATGCAGATACGTACGTATGGTGTCGGATACGATTATTGTAGTAAATGGTACGCTGGAAAATGCTACTTTACTAATAATTTTTACTGATGGACTCTACCGCTTTTATTTTTTATTATTTTACTTAATAATTAAGTAAGTATTTTTTTAATAATATTATAAATTTTTTTTATTTTTTTAAAAATATTTAAATATTTTAAAAAATATATATATAAAATAAATTTTTTTTTTTTCTCAAAAATTCATAAACGGGACCTCTAGCGGTGGCCCGGGGAATAGGACCGCCCATAGTACGCGTGAAGGGCAATAAAAACGACATTTGATTTGGCACGATTTGGCGGCGGGTGTACGTACGTAGGTTTTAATGTTTTTTGGGCCATGTGATCATGTGGGCTGGCAGATTTGGATCCCCCCGATAAGATTTTTTTATCTGCACGGTTTATCTTTGGATCACTAGTGGCCGGATTCCCCTCCAAAAAGAAAGATTTTCTGTATATATATATCTCTCTCTCTGTCTCTCTCTCGCACATGAAACATCAATATTCTGTGATAACCATTTTGAAACAAACTTACTCCACCAAATATTCTTGAATTCCCACCACTCAAAAGTCAGGCATAAATGAAGTAGATCAAGTGTGTTGAACAGCTGACATGCAAAAACTCTGTCCAATTCATGATCATATCTCTTGTGGACAACCAAATCTCTCCTCTATGATATTTACGGGTGCAACCCCCACAAAGGGTCATCATTTTCTTTGATTTTTTCGACCAGCAAATTATTTCAAGGCCCTACAATAAAAGGACGTACAAATAGATCACTAAAATTTATACCCATGATAAGAACAATTTAATTAATACACTCTTACGTACAAAGTAGCTAGATCAGGGCCGGATTGGATCAAGCTGGTCAAGGATTCTGATTTAAAAGCTGAAGATCTTGATCTGCAGGGATCATATATATAGATCATCTCCTACGTACGTACAAATAGACGCTTGTTAGAGAATTTAAAAAAAAAAACATGCAAAACATTTGTTGAAATACATGACAAATNCCCCCACAAAGGGTCATCATTTTCTTTGATTTTTTCGACCAGCAAATTATTTCAAGGCCCTACAATAAAAGGACGTACATGATCTTATCCAGAAAAAAAATATATTCGAATATTCTTTTGTCCGCACTGCATGTTCATGCATGCATAAAGAGTCAAAAAAGAATCTCATCCTCCGATCGAGTTCATATGTTATACAGTTATAGTAATTTATAAGAAAGTTTTCATATGTTTTCTCCCTTACATATAAGATTGATATGGCCTTAATTTAGCCTTTTTTTCTCCATTATTATGCATGGATCATGTATGCATGCTGCATGCATGCGACACAAATCAAATCAATAGTGTATCATATGTATATACATGTACGTACACTTATAATTATAATTAACTTGCATGCATGTAGATCACGTCACTAAAACAAAAAGCACTTTTCCCAGCGATTATAAATCGTCGGCTAAAGCCAAAAAGGCGCCGCCAATCCTATATGCCGGCGATTATCTACTCTCTGGAGGATCGCTGGTACTATTTCTCCACTTCTGATATACACTAGCGGTAATAAAAAAACGCCGCGAAAAGTGGCCAATATGGCATCGAAATACTCAACGCCGCTATATCATCTTATAAAAGTAAAATTCTTTACCGGCATTTTTTAAATCGCTGGAAAATGATTTTCCAGCGATATTTTAATCGCTGGCATTTCATATGCATGACCGTATTTTATATATCGGCGTTTTCTAAATCGCTGGCTTTAAATTTACCCACGATTAATTTTTCGCCACCATATTGTATCACAGCCATGAAAAAGTATCCCAGCGATTAAAATATCGCTGGCTCTTAATTTACCAATGATTATTAAATCGCCGCCATATGGTATCACGGCCATCAAATTGTATGACAATGATTAAAATATCGCTGGCTCTTAACTTACCAGCAACGATTATTACCTCATTTTCCTACTCACGCAAATACCTACATGGGAAAAGTATATACACATGATTGTTTTTTCGCTACAAATAATCGTTTAAATAACCACACTTTCAGGATGCAAATTGATTTATCGTAGTTAAAAATAGGGTTCAAGATAATATGTACATTTGTTGCAAATAAGGTTTTGTTTGCAATGAAATGTATATCCGATGCGAATAGGACTTCATTTGCAACGAAAGCGATTCATTGCAAAAGGAGTTTGTTTATTTGCAATGAAATAGGGATTTATTGCAAATATGTTTATTTGCAATGAAATTAATGTGAATTCGATGCAAATAACTGTTTCAGAATAATTTGTTCTGGTGATTTATGAGCTGTTTAAATAGTCTTGGGGTAAAAAGCGATTATTTTTCGGCGAGTTATGCTATTCAAAACTACATTTTACAAAATAAAAGCAGAGAAAGGAGCGTACTACTTATCAAAAAATGGTTGTTACATTTTAGTGCAAAATTTACAATTATAATAGTTAATTTACCAGCACCCCACCAATAGCTAATATTGCTACCCACTCAGGCAAAAGCCTGCGGCCCTGATTCATAATATCACAAAACCAAGTTCATAAGTTCCATGCGACAGAAAGCTTTTCCAAACACATGGAACTTGCATAAGTATATACTTATATACAAATTCAACCAATATCACATACAACAAATTTCAAACATACTTACCTATTTGTCCAGAATCACAGCAGGATGTGTGCGCTGCTGCAAAGAGCCTTAAATCCTCAGTCTTCAACTACTGCGATGAAAACCAAAATGCAAAGTGAAATGGGGCAATAAGGATTACAAAGAACAAAAAGGAGAAGGCCGGTGTGGGGAAATAAGGTGTGGAAAATGGGTAAAAATGAGGCTGGGTTTTAGTCACTGCAGCTTGCAGGCGACGAGAATGGAGTCTGTTGGTGGTTCGGTCGTGCAGAAGGTGGTCGTGCGTAGATGAGGGTGGGGGAAATAAGGTGGGGGGAAACGGGCGAAATGATTTTGGCGCCCCTTCGCTCCTATCCCGATCTAAATCAAAGGGATGTGAGAATAATATAAGTTGCGGCACAGAGTGTCGTTATAAAAGTCGTTTAAAATCGCCGCAATAAAGCATATAATTAGAAGGCGCCGGCTTATTTTTAGAATACCTCGGCGAGTTTGTAATCGATGCCAAATGTATATATATTGCAACGTTTTCTTTTGCAGCAATTATAAAATCAACGGAAAAAATAAGATTTCTTGTAGTGCGTAAGTCATCATTCATGATATTGAAATCTTGCATGCATGCATGCCTTTTTTTTCCAATACGCGTACGTAATGTTTAATGAATAGACGGGCGGCCTTGTACGTGATAGTTAGTTAATTTCAAAGATGCATACTTTGGTATATGATGGCATTGAGATATGCCTTTCGACTTTTCAAATATTAATTGAGTAGTCTTTAATTATCTCGATCGATCATATATGTGTATATATAAATATATATACACAGATAATGGATTTAATTTGAACGTCCATATATGCAAGCATGACGACGTTATAACTTTAGTATTAGCTAGAGGCCGACGTAATTAGCTAGTATTAATTATACTTTCTTGATTTTATAATATTCATTATATATAAATATATATAATATGTTAATTACAAGAATTAAAGTTGTAGGTACGTAACTTCATTGGCTCTTTAATTGACGATATTAAATTAAACTTAGGGGTGAAAGTTTAAACTAGATTGAACTGGATTGAACTTGATCAGCTAACTCGGTTTTTATTTGACAACTATGTAAATATTTAGATCCCAGAAAATCAAAAAATTATCTTTATTTTAGGAACTAGTCCAATTAGCTCAATTACCATATGTATTTGTTTCCATACTTAGCTATTGTAAAGTCTATTTATTTTGTAAATCAATACAAAAGAAATATAACAGTTCAGTGCAAATTTCTTCTCCCTCTAATTTCTTAACATGGTATCAGTCCAAAACGATCCCTAAACAATACTCTCATGGCCAACAACACCAACCCACCCATCTCTTCCCTCTATCTCCTCCACCCATCTGAGACTCTCGCAACCTCTATTATTGGCCAACCACCATTATAGGCCAATCATACCACCACAACCCTCTCACTGTCAAGCCCATGCCTCTCACTAGATCTCTACCAGAAAGTCATCTCCTTGCTCGCGCCGGCTAGCTCCTCTATTTCTCCTTTTAATCTGAACCACCATTGGGTGGTGGATAGTGGCGCAAGCCACCACATCTCTCACTAGAAAGCTTGCTTCTCCAACTTGCACCGATTGGAATCCAGTCATTCTGTGTGACTCTCCAATGGCCATGAAGTCCCAGCCGAAGGCATCGGGACCTACACTCTATCCCCCCTTCTTACTCTATCAAATGTTTATTATATCCCCTATTTTTCATTTAATCTCCTCTCTATTTCCCAACTTACCACTCAAACTTCTTGTGTTATTTTATTCTCTTCTAATACTTGTGTCTTTCAGGACACACAATTGATGGGGCCGATTGGAGCAAGTGATATTTGCAATGGACTCTATGTGTATCGACCCAACCCTCTTTTTGCATTAGTAGCACCAACCACCGCCAATAAGATCCTATGGCATCAACATCTAAGTCATCCTTTTAGTTTAATTATTCCCAGCCTTTTTAATTCTCCTTGCATTATTTTTTATTTCGACATTTGTGCTCATTCTAAGTATACCCGATTGTCTTTCTCTCTTTCCAATAACAAAAGTGTTTCTTATTTTAATCGTATTTTTTGTGATATATGGGGTAGCTATCATACTTCTTCTCTATGTGGAGCTAATTATTTTATCACAATTGCTGATGATTTTTCCTGCACTACTTGGATATATCTCATACGTTATAAATCCGAAACATATACCCATTTAATGTATTTCTTCCCTCTTGTTCAAAATCAATTTAACACCACTGTTAAAATCATTCGCACTGATAATGGACAAGAGTTTCTCTCCCACCAATTTCAAACATATCTTCGAGATCACGACATCAGTCATAAACGTATGTGTTGAAACTTCATGACAAAATGGTGTTGCAGAGCGTAAACACGGCACCTTCTGAATGTTGCTCGCAGTATCAGATTTCAAGCACATTTACCTTTAAAATTTTGGGGGATTGTGTCCTCATTGCCGCATATCTCATTAATCGTACCCCCAGTTGTCTTCTCAACAATAAATCTCCTTTTGAAACACTTTTCAATAAAACACCCAACTATGATCACCTTCTTGTGTTTGGGTGCCTTTGTTATGCTCAAACCCTTTGTGCTCACCGTGACAAATTCTCTCATTGTGCTACCAAATGTGTGTTTCTTGGCTACCTAAGTACCCATAAAGCTTACAAACTCTACAATATTGATACTTAGTCCATTTTCTATTCCCACAATGTCACATTCCATGAAAAAAAATTCCCTTTCTAAGATATTCCCGATTCACCCGTTCCCTCCACTCCTCTTATTCCCCTTCTTGTTCTAGAAACTACAGTGTCTTGATCTCCTTCACCTCCTGACTACCCTACCACCTCACATTCCTCTCCTCCTTCCCCTTCACCTACACCACCTCCCTCCCTCCCATCCCTTACTATTTCTCGCCCTCGCCGCACCATCACTCAGCCTGCATACCTCCATGATTATGTCTGTTCGATCTTACACACGAAGCCCACGACATCCTCGCTCCATTGACTTTAGGTACTAGTCATCCTTTGTCTGCTTTTCTTTCATATTCTCATTTTTCACCCTCTCATATCTCTTATATAAATTCTCTCACCACATGTCTTGATCCCTCCTGTTATTCTAAGGCTACTCGCCACCCTCATTGGCGTGAGGCCATGTCCTTTGAAATTCGTTCCTTGGAAGACAATTCAACTTGGACTCTTGAGCCGCTCCCTCCTGGTAAGAAACCCATTGGGTGCAAATGGATTTTCAAAACCAAGCTCAAGGCCGACGGTTCCATCGAGAGGTACAAAGCTCGCTTAGTTGCCAAAGGCTATACTCAGGTTGAAGGCCTTGACTATCATGAGACGTTTGCTCCGGTTGCAAAAATGACCACAGTACGGTGCTTGTTAGCAGTTGCCGCCACCAAACAGTGAATCATTCACCAACTTGACATGAACAATGCCTTTTTACATGGCGATCTTGATGAAGAAGTTTACATGATCCCGCTGCTTGGATATTGCCCTAAGGGGGAGACGTGCATCTGTCACCTCAAGAAATCCCTCTATGGCCTCAAACAAGCCTCACGGAACTGGTTTTTTATACTAACCACTGTGCTACTTACTACAGGTTTTCGCCAGTCTCAGGTAGATCATTCTTTGTTCACTCTTGTTCTTGTTTATGTTGATGACATTTTGATTGTTGGTAATGACATTTCTCAGATCGAGGTTTTCAAAAGAGTCATTTCCACTCACTTCAAAATAAGGACCTTGGTCCTCTGAAGTACTTTCTTGGACTCGAAGTTGCTTGGGCCCCCAATGGCATCTTCCTCAATCAGTGCAAATATGCTCTTGACATTCTCTCTGACAGTGGACAACTTGGTTCTCGGACCGCTTCCTTTCCCATGGAGCAACACTTGAAGCTCACTAATCAAGATGGTGACCTCCTTCCTGATCTTGGCCTTTATCGTCATCTAGTTGATTGCTTCATTTATCTGACCATCATCAGACCAGACATTGTTTATGCAGTCAATACTCTCAATCAGTTCATGCATGCTCCTCGGGTTCCCCACATGATTGCAACTACTAGAGTTCTTCGTTACATCAAAGGCGGCCCGAGCCAAGGCCTCTTCTTCCTTTCATCTAACAGTAATATACATGTTACAACATATACTGATTCTGATTGGGCCAGTTGCCCCACCACTCGCCATTCCACTACAGGATACTTCATTTAGTTAGGCACCAGTCTGATCTCCTGGCATACAAAGAAATAGACTAACGTGGCTCACTCCTCTACTGAAGCTGAATATTGAGCTATGACCGTCACTACTTGTGAGCTCACTTGGCTTAAGTAGCTTCTTGCCGACCTTGGCATCTCTCATCCTAAACCATTCATCTTACATTGTGACAATCAATCTGTTGTCTACATCTCATATAATCCTGTATTCCATGAATGTACAAAACACATAGAAATTAATTACCATGTTGTTCGTGACAAGATTCGATCAGGTCTCCTCAAAGCCGTTCATACTTCTTCTCATGAACAAGTTGCCGACATTTTCACCAAAGCTTTAGGCCATGAGCTCTTTCATCATTTTTCATGCAAGTTGGGCATTATGGATCTCTATGTACCAACTTGAGGGGGAGTATTGATAACTATGTACATATTTAGATCCTAGAAAATCAGCAAATATCTTTATTTTAGGAATTAGCCCAATTAGCTCAATTACCATATGTATTTGTTTCCATACTTAGCTATTGTAAAGTCTATTTATTATGTAAATCAATACAAAAGAAATATAACAGTTCAATGCAAATTTCTTCTCCCTCTAATTTCTTAACAGTTTTGAATCGGTCCGATTCAGAATCGGTTTTGAATCGGTCCGGTTCAGAATCGGTTTCTACATTTTAAAAATATGTTAAATCCGGTCTCGAATCGATTTTTGACTTTTCGGTACCAGATTAGACCGGTTTATAAAATAAATATATATAAATTAATTTTTAATATTCTAAAAAATATTTTATACATGTATATATAATTTTTATATATAATTATATATAAAATAATTTTATATTATAATTTATAACATGAAATTTTAATCTTAAATATATATATATATATAATTTTACATATGATATATAATTAAATTTTCACTTCATTAAAATTGAAAAATCGAACCAAACTAATAAAACCAGAAGTACCAGTTTAGGAGGGTAACCAGTCCAGAATCGATTCTTGAAAATGCAAAATGATGTATACTTGTTTGGTCCCAAAATTTGTATAAAACTGAATCAAACCAGATTCGTTACACCCCTAATTAAGCTGTTGAATTCAGCAATTGCTTTCGAAAGAGTAACGTATAGATTTACATGCATGGTTTATGTATAGATTATTATTATTTTATATATATATATATGTTCGCATTTTACTCTTGTGTGCATGCTTTCGATTACAAGAAAAATAACTATTTATAATGAAGAGGTATTTGAGACGAAAATGATTATTTACGATGAGAATAGATCCATTTTAATAAAAAAATGGTCATTAATTTTCTTAACAGATAACTGGTTACAAACAAACATTTTCTTATCACGAGCTACGCGCACATATGATAGTATGACGGGGCAGGCCTAGGGGTTCTATTGGCATTAGATAGATCATATATATATAGCTTCTCCTCCTACATGTCATGTACTGGGGTCAATATTAATCTTCAAACTCAAATATCATTTGCTGATGAAATAGTAGTGTTTGGCTTAATCTATATTAATGTACCTACAATATTTGCAACATTACAATAAGAATATAATTTATAAATATGTTGTTAAGCAAAATAGGGTTTAAATAACTTGTAGAATCTATATATGTTCATATATAGCGTGCTTGTATAGAACAAAAAAAATAATATATCTATGTTTCTAGATATTTAATTAATTAGTTAGTTATAATAGGCGCATGACAATTTTTGTAAGGGCAGATTAATTTCGCATGAGATTAAACTTGGATGCTAGGAAAAAATCAGTTACAAACCAACAGAACAACAATAGGCAAGTGCAAAATAAAAAGTTTTCCAAAAAGTAAAAAACAATTAAGAAAATGGTTTTTGTAATCTGCTTATTAGAAAATAAAAGCAAAAATATGATAAATAGCAAATTTCACATGCAATACCATTTGGGGTAGTTTCATCTTGAAACTATACCTACAAATTCACAACTCTTGTACTAAATTATTTACAAAGGTAATTAGTCTAGCAATAAAAAAACAAAGAAACGAAACCATAAAATCAAGATAAAACACTTCTTAGTATAATAAATAAAAGCTATAATAACCAGTCCCACCAAGAGATATACATTAGAAGCCAAAGCTTCAAAGAGAAGAAACATGAGAATGGCTATACATACCTGATCACCCCAAAGTAGTCAGCAACAATGTCTTATCATAGAGTAATACGATCCATCCACCTCATCCTACTCCAACCCGACTCTAAATCGACAATGGCCATAACAAATAAAAGGTAAAGTGTTAAAATGCAATTAAAAAAGAAAAGCTTAAGGAATACTAACGTGAAAAGTTGATAAGACTTCGAAACACTCCATAGAATTAGTCGTTTGTGTTAATTTTCATTCCAGACAAACATAATTACTTCAGAGTAATTTGAAAAAGTAATCAAAATAAGCAAAAAGAAGTCCAAAAACTGCATAATACATGCAAGACTAACCAAAAACAAAAAGAAAAAACTTATAATGAACCAAGAATGGGAAAAAGCATCGCATCAATTAATATAGGAGTGCACAACAAGCAAGGAAATCAATTAGTGTTACAAAACTAAACAAAAGTTGGACTAGAGCCAAAATCAAACATGTAGAATTGTGGAATCGAGACCATGCAGCATTAATCGCTACTAAAAAAAGAGAGAACAAAAGTCACATGGGCCTACCTGTGCTGATTTTTCAAGTCTTATGCTCATTAATCGTTCGAACTATTGAGGATGTACCATCTTTGTAGAGTTTTTTCTCAAAGACCCAATTGTGGAAGGAGTGAATTTACCAATCGAAATCTTGTAAAGAGATTGGGAAGGAGCATCAAAAATGATTAGAACCTGCCTAGTGAAATTGGAGCAACATTTCAATTTAGGGGAAAGTGTTAGATGACTCACAAGCTACCCACAGGCTTTCTAAAAGGTACTCCCTATTGTGACAAAAATAATCATCACAAAAAACAATACGTATTGTTGCAATTGGATGATAATAATGTTGCGATGGATTTGAATCACTGCTTATAGGAAGATGATGAGCATTTGTTTTTGCGGCAAGACACAAACGCCGCAAAAGGACCATATCGTGGATGCAAAAGAGTTATCATTGTTCACTTAACCTAATCTCACCATTAGCGACGAGTGTAAGTTGGCCATGAAAATATGAGTTTTTGCATCAATTCCTCTAGGGATGAGAATGACTTGATCGCAAAAACCCTATACTCTTGTAGTGTTATGATCCACCTTCATGTTCATGTTTATATATATATATATATATATAAACATGATTATTTTAAAAAAATAATATATATTTTATAAAAAGGTTGATTTCAATCAATAATTTAATGCATAGGAAAAAAATATAAATTCTAGCAAATATTTAGGAGTAATGATAGTTAAATAGCGTATAATAGATTAGAAGATAAAAACATTAGTTCAATCTGTAACATAGTCTAATACATATTATAACATTGATAGTTTTAGCAAAGTTACTTGCGATAAGTTTAATACAAGTCTAACAAAAACATTATTTCAAAATATGAGTCATTTGATATTTTTACTATGATCTATCATTTTGTGTCATCTTGTACAGGATCAACAGAGATAACATTAAAATTTTTGTGTTGCTGTTTGTTGTATCGGTCAGGGTTTTCAAAAAGTTGAATCATCCACTCTTTCTGTGAAGCTTGTGCTCTACAATATTTTCTATATATAGCAAATGTTTATGCAAAATAAATTTTTAATAACCTTGCATGATTAATAAAAACTTAAAGAATTTATATGTTGGAAATTGAAGTTTTGTAAATTAACACAAATCTTAGAAAGTAATTTTTTAATTAAATTACTATGCATGTTATAAATAAAAATAAATTATATAAAAAAATTCATGGCATTTCTCAATATTTTATAAAAAAATCTTTTAAATTATATGCTCTTTTAAATTTTGTGTTTTTGCTTTTACTATTGCAATAAAAAATAGTTTTTTTCCCTACTAAAAAGTCAAGGAAGTTTTATACTTTTAGTATTTTTTCAATGTGTAAGGATGTTTAAAATGACACAAAACAGAATAATAAAAAAATAAAATGTGAACTGCACCATCTACACGGTTTAAACACATCCTAAACCTAAACATCCCCTCACTCCTTTGTATTTCCCCCTCCTTGTTGACACCCCATTTCCCATTTACTTAAACTTAAACCTTATAACCCTTCTCACTCCCTTCTTATTTTTGCCTTCATTCCCCGACACCCCATTTACCTAAACCAAAACAACCCCTCTCCTATATACTCCCTCACTCTCTCCATCTCTCTCCCTCCCCATGACCTATGTTGATGCCCCATTTTCCCCTTAATCATTGCCTCTCACTCTCGATCGCTCTCTCCATCTCTTTGTTTCCTCCATTTCCATGAGCCGACAACAATATTATACCATCACCTCTTCCACCAGCTGCTATTTGGCCCACAGTCGACGTCGGCCTCCACATGATCTGGAAGAACCGACTTGAAAAATACCGGTGCTTAGATAAATGTGCCTTTTATTGTTTGATTTCCTCATATCTGTATGTGTTCTTTTCTACACTTTTAAGTTTTGGCTCGGTTTGTTGATTAGCTGTTGTGGGGTTTTTTTTTTTTTTTGATTTCCACATATATGTATATGTGTTTCCTTTTTACACTCCTAATTTTGGGCTCAGTTTGTTGAGTAGCCGTTGTTGAAAATTTTCAAATCTACCATTACAAAGCGCTCAAGCATTTTTTAAAAAAAAAATCTTAAATCAACCCATTTTTCGACTCTCTTGCATGTTATCATAAAAACTCCATTTGGTCTAGATCTATGGAAATTTGTACTAATTTCGTTGATTACCCAATTCAAATTATTTTAGATCTCTTATTACTAAGCTCATACCCAGCACTTTTTCATTCTAAAGAAACTCATTGTTTCGATCGGTTTCTTAGGGATTGTTTTAGGAGTGGGTCTCATATATTGGGCTTTATTTTGATCTATAAACATGATTTCGTCTAGATCTTTTCTTATAGTGTATAGTTGGTTTGATTCCGTAAATACCTTCTGTATCTTTGTGCATTCCCTCAAATTTGTCCAGAATAGATATGAGAAATGCCGATGCTGGAATATACACTGTTTGGTTTGATTTCCTAATTTTCCTATACGTGTTTCCTTTTGATATATCTAATTTTTGTATTGATTTCATTGATTAGCTGCTGTGGTAATATTTTAGATCTCCTACTCACTGTTTGCTAAATGTTTTGACGACATGGGATATCATAGATTTTGTATGCATTGTATATTTGGTGTGACCTTGAGATTCATTCTCTGCTTCTTTGGGTCTCTTACTCACTGTTTGGTTTATCTATTTTTCCTACTTAAGTTTATGATTCGGTTTTGGAGGGATTTGTTTTTAGAGAGAGGTGCTTACATTGATCTTTTTGTTCTTTACAAATACAATTTCTTCCAGATCTTTGTAAATATTGTGCATTTGTTTGATTTTATAAATTCTATTTGTATCTCATGTATCCCATGGAATGTTTCTCAGAACTAATCTGAAAAATGATGGTCACAAAATATACATTGTGTATGGTTTCATCTGTAAATTCCTCACTTGTATTTCCTCTTTATATATTTAACATTGGTTTGATTTAAATCCCTTTTTTACATGTTTGATTCCTCACCAATATATTTATCTTTTGTAAATAAGATTATTACATATACTCTATTGTACATGGGATTTTCATATGCATCTTCTTTGTCTTTACTTATCTGCCATATGTTTTTTAAATACTTTAACAATTTCTGTTAAATCTTTGTATATATTGTATATTGTGTTTGGTTTGTACTAAACCACTTATCTGTCTCGTGTGTTCTAATGTTATGATTTTTATTTTTGTAGGCATTTGTTTTACTTCTTACCAATATATTTATCTGTTGCAAGTAATGATATTATGTTATTATATATTCTCTGTCTTACATACTTACACAATACAATTTCCTTTTAGATCTTCACTTATATTGTATATTCTGTTTGAAACTTTGAACACAATAGTGTCCCTAAACACAGTATCAACCAAGCTAGAAATACAGCATAGAACATAACAAAGAAAAAAAAATTGGAAAGAATAAAAATAAATAAATACAATATATGATTCTTAAATGCCTTTTCATTGCTTCTACCTATTTGCCAACCTTCTTTTAAATACTTACAAAACACATTATCATTTTAGATCTTTTCATATATTGTACATTTTTATATTGTATATTCTGTTTGAACACAGTAGTATCCTTAATATAGCATCAACCAAGCTAGAAAAATGTATAAATCAGAACAACAGCAAATAGAAAAAATCGAAGAGATGAATTATATTGCCAACGAGATAACAAAATAAATTACACCATACACTTACAAAGATAAAAATAAAACATTTGCAGCTCTAAAAGTCCCCGACCAACAAAACCTGAAAAGAAATCACAAAAAATAATCCATCGAAAAGAATAAGTACTGTAGTAAACAACGAAAAAAAAGAAAAAAGGAAATAGGAACCACGAAAACTGGGAATAACCCACAAAAAATAGGAACCACTATCTTCAACATTAGGAAAACAAATAAAGAAAAAAATGGAAGAGAAGAGGTGAGAACTAAAGAACACAAAGAAGGTTTCCTAAAAAGACCACCTGGAATGAGGAACAATATCCAAAAGGAAAGACAAAGTACAAGATGGAAAGAAAGATTTCGGAAACAAGCTAGCCTGAAAGGAAAATAACCCATGAGACTCTTTTAAGGTGCACCGTCCTCCCACCGATGTCTCATCACCCATCACACCACTACAGACCAAATCAAACACAAATGGGGAAACAAAGAAGTTCAAAATTTTCTTTTCAAAAACTCTTTATGTATTTAATTTTATTGTGTAGGGAAAATGTAATTTGGATTACCCAGATAAATAAAGTACTGACGGACAGACTGAAATAATGACAATGATGATTTCTCATTACCCAGATGGATGCATGAACTGATGGAATGAAACATGCATGGATTTTTCTTTTTTTCTTTTTTCTTTAGAAATGAGTACGGTTGTTTTTTTTTCCCCAATGATTTTGTGATTTATTTATTGGTAGGTGAGACATGCTTGGATTTTTCTTTTTTAATTTTTTAATTTTTTTCTTCAGTAATGAGTACGGTTTTTTTTTACCCACTCATTAAGAATTTGTTTTAATGGTTTTTGTGATTTTTTTATTGCTTTTTAGATCTTTTCTTAAATATTTAAAAATGTTAAAAGGATACGTAGTAAAATTGGAGAAAGAAAATATGTAAATTTGTAATGACATTCGACAAAACCTAAAAACCCTAACAATTGACAATGGCAGGGGAGAAAAAATCTTGACTATCAAACAAAAAACCCTAACACGACTATCTAGACGCACGGACTAATGAACTGATAGATAGACACAAAACTCAGACTTTTGCACTGACACAACTGGCAAAACGTAAAACAAAAGGATAAATTAAATCCTAACCCTCTGACACACCCCAACACTTACACGGAATCGTAAAAAGACAAGTAAAACCTCATACAAACAGATACAAAAGAACAAAGTAGAAGGATAACAAAGTAAACACATAATACACACGGACTGTACACGGAAGGACAAAAAAGTTACTGCTCACGCTAGATAGGCTCTTATTATAATCGAATAGATATATATTATATACATATATATATATATATATTTAAAAAAAAAGAAACACTAAAATATAATATTTTTATTTTTTATATGATTGATCAGTAACAGCATCAATATATACTTGTCAATATGTCATAATTTTGCAAATTTTAATTTATGATATCCTTTATTAGAGACTTTAGCAATGCATGCATGGTTATTAACCTGATCATCATACCACATTAATTAGTGTGAAAGCATATATATATGGTTTGATGAAACCGAGTGTGAAGACTTACTAGATTTATCGAGATCATGATTTCCATGACTGACTTGGTGAGAGACATGAAGATCATGGGCGGCTGGGTACGTAATTATGATTCGAAATAACCAAATTGACTTACAAGATCTGGTTAATATGATCATGTCTAGTACTACCCCAGTAGTTGTCTTATTTTTTTTTTCCATGGATGAATCACAATCATATCGAAGGCCATGCAAAGTCTCGATCCATGAGAATTTCACCGAATCAGAAAAAAAATCTCAAGAATCCTGTGTTGATATCTTAATGTTGACCTATTTTTATCAATCCTAGATTCGGAGAGACAACCATTTCTTGTTGAAAACAACGTGAGATTATGATGATCCAACGGTTTTTCTTATCGATTTTGGTGCTTGCATTGGCCCACAAGAATGAAGACTTTGGTATATATAGGTCGCTTAATTCGAATCTTCATAGATCATTTTGGATGACGACACACGACAGCCCAACAAACACAGAAAACGAAATAAAAATGTGTAACTTTCAATGGATGAAACGAGTTCGTACGTAATTCGTGATGCATGCTGGCCAGGGAAAGCCAGAAATTAAACGACAAAGATGAATCCTAAGTCTTTCTCCCTTTGAATAAACATGCATATATACTTGTCAGGAAATGATCAGTTTCACATGTTTTTACCGAAGGAAATAATTTGAAGAAGCTTCAAATACATAAATATAAATAGAAATCTTTGTAAAAAAGTGGAGTACTACACTTTAAAAAAATGTATAAAAAAGTGTTATTTATTAATAGGACGCACCTTTTTACAAATGACTTGTATAAGATTTTCTATAATTTAGAATTTATATATAACATTATTTTAACTTTTACCAAAAACATGAATGGGTGGTGACTCAATAGTTCATTAATGGTCCTAATTAAGATATTCCTCTATTATATCTGCATACGTGATTTGATATGATATATTAAGTTTAAGGTTTGAAAATATATTGGATTCATCTTAAAATTGAGGTCTAAGTAAGGTCTCATTTAATTATACAGTAAAGATGAGACAAGATTAGAATTTTTTTTAAAGTTTAATAAAATAATATTATAAAATAAAATTTTAATATTAATTTTATTTTAAAATTTAAAAAGATTAAATTATTAATTAAATTTTATATAAAAAAATTTTAAAAAATATAATAATTATATAAAATAAGATAATTTAATTTTTATTAACCAAACCAACCAACCCTAAGCTATTGCTCAAACCCGACTGACTTGAGAGATATAGCAATATATGATCATGCTCCCCCACTATATATCTGGCCCTTCATATCTGGCTCCTAGTAGGTAGGGTGACAGCTATTATTAAATGTTATGTCCCGCCACTTTAGGTAGCTCTCCCTCCTATCCTATTAGCCTATATATATACATATATATATATATATATATATGTATGTATATTAAAGCTTTTACTTCGTGAACTTGACAACTTCAAATTAGACATGCACATTAATTACATTGCATTTGGGTATTAAGGTCATTTTAGATATTCTGCAAATAGAAAAAAAAATAAAAAAAATAGTGAATAATAATAAATAATAATACAAAATAGTAAAAAATAAATAAAAAATAATGATAAAATAAATAATATTCCACTATCCAAACTGATCCTTAGACCCCGTAACAATTTATTGAATATGTAATATTATTCAAAAAATAATAAAAAAAATAATAAATATTATATAGTTCACTTTATATGCCTATCTTTCTAATGTTGGAAATCCTCAAATTAGAATAAAAACTTTTGAGAGATATTTTTTTGGGTCAAGCCATGCACACATAGCATTTCTATATATATGTGAAGTACCCAATCTTCCCCTCTACTTCCATCACTACCACAAGCACCAACTCCTCTTCGATCGACTCCTAGCTAATCTCTTCGATCTCCTTCTCGCACAAAAATGGCTGAATATTTTCAAGCTAGAACATATTTCATGGTCGTGTTTGTTATATGTGTTAGTCATTTGAAGTCCACCATAGGAAAGCCAAGGTCAACCTCATGGCCAAGTTTGCTCCCACCCAACCTCCAAACCCTCGATCTTGCAAATAGGCTTCGTGACGACCCTGCTGCCATAAACATAGCCTCTAGCGATCATGGCAATATCGTTAAAGAGATCCCAGCAGCTGTACTCTATCCGTCTTCCATCGACGATATAGCAAGCTTAATAAAGTTTGCTCACTTTAATTCTTCACCATTTCACATAGCTGCAAGAGGACAGGGTCATTCTGTCCGTGGACAAGCAATGGCTCGTAATGGGGTTGTGGTGGACATGACATCCTTAAAAAACCAGAAAAATGGGTATCATGGAATTAAGGTCTCAGCGGGAACTAATGGAGCTATATGGTATGTTGACGTTGGAGGCGAGCAGCTTTGGATAGATGTTTTGAATGCCACGCTTGAACATGGACTTGCACCAGTTTCGTGGACAGATTATTTGTATCTAACGGTTGGGGGGACGCTATCAAATGCAGGGATTAGTGGGCAAACCTTTCGTCATGGCCCTCAGATCAGCAATGTGTATGAAATGGATGTTATCACTGGTATGCATGATTCAGGACAATTTTTTTTTTTTTCAGAGTATAGAGTAGTACTTACCTTTTAATATAATGTTTGGTTCAACTGTTCCTTATTATTTTATCTCTAGCAAATTAACTGATTACTGATTACCTTTGAAGTTTAACCATAGAAGTAACACATGATATCACCTTTACCGTACAACTCAAACTTACCTTCTCCTCCTCTCTTCACTATAAGAGCTAGCAAGGGAGTGAACAGGGGATACCCTCTTCCCATACAACTCCTTTGTGTGCAGTGAATTGAGTTGGAAGGATTTTTAGGAATATAGTAAAAATAATTAAATCTAAATATTTCCATAAGTTTAATTTTATATGGTTTCTTAGCAGAACTGTGACCCTATACTGTATTCTATTTAATTAAATATTTCATGTATTGAGTCCACTCATTGATGGGGAGTACTCTAATCTACGTGTGAGGGGAGTGTTAATAATATAACATAAATAATTATATCTACCTATTTTCATTAACTTAAATTTTTGGAACAAATGATTTCACAATTATCCCCTTCTCCCACTACCCACCACATGGATTACTCTTGATTTTTTATCTACAAAGTCTCTTGATTTTTTATTTTTTAAATTTTATTTGAATTTTTTTACATAATTTCTTGAATTTTTTATTTTTTAAATTTATGTTATATAGATTTTTTCTTTTGTCTATTCTTAGACACTCGAAAGATTATGGTTAATTAGCTTCACACGTTGCACCTGATCATCTACTTTTGGTAGGAAAAGAGGACAGAGACTAAATTTAGGAAAGAGCCAAAACTCGTCCTTATTTGATAAATAATAAAAGAACTCATAAAAGGTGAAAAAAGAAAAAGAGAAAAAAAGAAAAAAACCGTTGGGAATTATTTATTTTGCAGTACTAGTACTTACTACTGACTATTAATTAATTAGTATTTTATACTGACGAGGTTTTTGCATGTTTGGTTTAGGGAAAGGAGATGTTGTGACTTGCTCCCCAGAAAACAACAAGGAGCTGTTCTACGCAGTTCTTGGAGGTTTAGGCCAATTTGGAATTATAGCCAGAGCCAGAATCGTCCTTGACTCCGCACCAAAGAGGGTCCATACATACAACATTGACTTACACTTCTTCTTCCTGCCGTTTTCTTTTCTTTTTTCTTGGGGGCTACTTTTGTCTCCCTGGTCCCACTATATATATATATATTAACGCCTACAACTCTTATAAATTATGAGAAATGAGTAAATATATTATTCGAAAATTAATTTTTTAATAATAGACTTTTCTCTTTTTCAAAACGATTGTATCACGTTTGCACACTCTACGGTTGTATGTAGCATTACTCCTACAAACAATTTTATCTAACCACTCCATATAAAAATTATTTGCATCATTAAGGAAAATTATTAAGTTTACTAAATAAGCTTAGATATGTGAGTCCTACTTTTACATAGGGGCTCTATTTGTAATTCTGCTTATCGATACACTAAATACATTATAGATATGAAAATCCATCCCACCAATTAGTAATAAAAAAAAAAAGCACTTGACTTTTGAAGTTTTTTTATGATTGTTTTGATCCCAAAGTAACTTAGAAATGGCAGAACTGATAGAGAATTTTATACTTTTTAACTCTTTTATCTCACTAAGCATGCACTAATTAAGCCAACTCTCATTATATTATTGTAGTAATGAATACAAGTGTTCATTAATGAATTTGTTGATCACAGGTTAAGTGGATTCGAATGCTTTACGATGACTTCTCTACATTTTCTGGAGACCAAGAACATTTGATTTCTCTTAATGGAAGGGAGCATAAGAATGCAGTTGATTACTTGGAAGGTTTACTTCTCATGAACCATGGTCCTTTGGATGGCTGGAGATCTTCATTTTTCCCATTACCTGATCACTCCAAAATTACTTCTCTGATAACCAAACATGGCATCATCTACTCGATAGAAATGGCCAAATATTACTATGATGATCCCTCTCTTGATGATTCCATTGATAAGGTATATTCTTAAAAGTAAAAGATCTTTATAATCTAACGTATTAGATTAGGTTACACCAATTTATTAAAATACTTTTTTTATAATTCTCTCTATGGACTAATCATGCATCTCTCTTCTTTAAAGCTATCTTTAAATAATTATAAGTAACACACATGAATATTAAGCATAAATATATTTATATATTTTCTCCACATACAGGAACTGGAAGTTTTGCTCGAAACGTTGAGTTTTATTCCGGGATATGCATTTGAGAAATATGTCTCCTTTGTTGATTTTTTGAATAGAGCTGCAAGTCGAGAGCCAACCACGGAGGTTGATCAGTCACAAAAACATAAATTGGTTACTTCTCGTCCATGGTTGAATCTCTTCGTACCAAAATCTCATATCTCAGAATTCAATTCTGGTGTTTTGAAGAACATTGTTCTTAAACGAAACATTACCACAGGACTTGTTCTTTTTTACCCCATGAACAAAAGCAAGTAAGTCATGTACTTCTGCAATACAACCTAAACATAGCACATTCACAAAAATACACTTTGGAATTTTGAATAAATCATTTTTACTTGGAATTGCAGGTGGGATGACAGGATGTCTGCAGTTACACCTGATGAAGATGTTTTCTACACTGTCGGATTTCTGCATATAAGTGGGGTTGATGAATGGGAAGCCATTGATGTACAAAACCAAGACATACTGCAGTGTTGTTATAATGCTGGTATTGATATTAAGGAGTATCTTCCCAGCTATAAGAGAAGGAAAGAATGGGAAAACCATTTTGGCATGAAGTGGGAAACTTTCCAGGAGAGGAAAGCTCGGTTTGATCCAAAAATGATAATGTCACCAGGACAAAGGATTTTCAACAACAATTGAAGAATAAATGGATGTGAATGGAGGGATTAGAGGTCAAAATTAATAAGGTTGTCGATTTGCTTCTCTGTAGTATATATGTTGAATATGAAGTTTGATTCTGGGTACGAGTTAGCTGCAGCTAAGCTATTCTCAAGATCAAGAAGGGTGGCTTAAGTCTATGAATATTAATGTAGTTTCTACTAGAGTTTTTATTGTGTTTGGAGATATCAATCCCTCCAAGAGTTGTAAAATTGTAGTTCTTTAATTTCCTCTATTTATGTTGTTTTTCGAGTGTAGAATTAGAATCTTTTCCAGCTGCACAACTGTTTGAACTCAAAAATAATATAAATGCAGATGTAAAAATTTAAAACTCATTTCTTTTTTGGGTTTTTGGCTAAAAAAATAACTTTGAATGATTGAATAACTTATTGTTATGGAAAATACTCTAACTACAAAGTGATTACATAAAAGCAATCCCACGAATTGACATAGCTTTATGTGGTTCATCAAATTATAAAGTTACTTTTATTGTAAAGTAAATCTCATGGATTAAATGAAACGATATCAATTTGTAAGATTGTTTTTTATGTAATTCGTTTGTGGACGTTACAGTATTTTTTTTTTTATTGTATATTCTTTACTAACCCATGTGACAGCCTATGACCACATAGATTAGTAGCTCAATGGTCTTCGGATTACCATCAAGTGGTTTGGCTCGTGGCAATTAAGTTTGTTTTCATGAAAGACAAGAATTGGTCTAAGAATTATGGATAATGCAAACTCAATATAATGGAATACAGGTAGATGAGCATTATGTATATTACAGCTACTTAATTTTCCCAAGAACAAGTTTGCATTGACAAGGTACTGAGTAGTTTAAACAAAAATTCTTAGAGGAAGATCTTAACTTTGCTACTAGACCTTGCTTCTTTCTTTAAATCTCCTTTTCTTCTCATGGTTTCAAACTAAAAGAAAAATATGACTCGAGGAGGGGTTATCACAATAAACTGTGCAAACAGGAGTGGGACAAAGAAGACTAGTTAATCTGAACAATCCCACAATCCTCTTCCACACAAAAGGGGTAGAGAGGTCTCTGATTATCAAGTTCTTAACAATTCAACCAACAGACTATAGGAAGCGGCTTCCCTTCAACAAAGGGAAGCCGCTCCCCGGATGACAACCCAAGAACACAATTGGCCTCTACAGCTGAAAATACAAAATACCTAGTAACTCAACACAACCCTTGCCTGATACACTGAGATCATGATTATCTAAAAGAAAAGGCACAATGTAGAGTTCAATCACATTTTACCACACACTTGCAGTTGCAGTAACAGTTGATTCAACATTATTAGCAAGCTTAGAAAGTTCAATATATGCCCGTAAGATCTGATGTTGCCTTCATATTATTCTAGATATGCTGGTGGGCACAGAAGTGTTTAGCTAGTGGAACCTAGTTGCGCTGAAGAAGCTCCCTTTATAAAATCCAAAACAACTGAGGCCAGATCTCCTTGATAGTGAGCGTATCCATGATCACATCCTTCTATGATATGTAATTTGTGGTTCGGTATGATCTTGCTAAACTTTACTGCATTGGAACTACTGATGATTTGATCTTCAGTTCCATGGACAGTCAAGACCCTGTATAAACAGAATTAGTAACTCTATACATTACGCCTATCAAGCACCAATTACAGTCAGAAATGCATATGCATGGTGACATTGATGAATTGCAGCAGATATACAGATACTATCAGCGGCACAGTTAGCTGCAAGAAGGAATGGCCTAGTTCCAGGTCTGCAACAGTGACAACCAATTGCTCCCCCTCACCACACTCTCTCCCCCCCACCCCACCCAAAAAAAAAAGAATAAACGCCCACCATTTTTAGAAAGGATATCATTAGAAGCAAAAAATCTTTTACATGATCAGTCAAAATATCGACAAAAATTCCTGATAGAAAATGCAATATGCAGACAACAAACAGGTACAACCAATATGAAGCTAGAGTTTGCTCCCAAATGCAGACAACAAACAGGTACAACCAAAATGCAGACAGCAGACAACAAAAGCAAGTAAATTTTTTAAGTATATACTGCTTAGGTTTTGTTTATATTCAACTATTTGGACCAAGAGGGATTCCCCTACCCCTCAAGTATATAAAGTTCAGTGAGGTCAGGGCTCAATCCCACGTGGGTGCAGTATTTAGCTATAAAAAAAAATTTCCATAGCACATGCTAGTCAGTCTATTTCATATGCATGGGTCATTTTCCAGGTATCAAACAAAGTAAGTGTCAACAAGGTGCCAAATTTGGGGAATCAAGCAAGTGGCACAACACTCAATGCAACCTTTGATACAGAAAGTCCCGTAAGATTTGATGAGAGAATAGATACATCCCCTCCTAGAGCACCAATCTTGTTTTCTAGGCCACTAATTGTTAGCAAAATAAGCTATCAGTGTTCCCCATTTGAGCCCCAACTTTGTTTTCTAGGTCTATATTAGTTAGTAAACTAACATGATTTGATCTTCACAGGCCATCAGGCTTTCCTCAATCATCTGGAAAGATGACAATAGCTAGCATAATGTATGCAATCATGAACCACTAGGAAGAAATACTATCGACAGTCAAGAAATGAAATACAATGTTTTTACATAAATTCATTGCTAAAATTTCAGATGAATTCTTCCTCACCTGCATTCTTTGCTAATATGAAGACATGCTTCATGCATATCTGTACTTAGTCGTTCCAGTAAACCTTCCTCAGTCACCCGAAAATTAACACTTCCTACAAAGTACATTGAAATATAGGTCACATTATATTTTTTGCCATGCACATGGCAATCATTTTTCTTTCCAAATTCAAATTGCAGAAAAATAAGCACTTTAGGATGTAGTGCCCTCGTTGATGATATAGTTATGCCAAATCCAAAATTCTCCAAAACAGTCAACAAGAATGTTGGGCATGGGAGAAACGTTGAGGCAGAAAATCACGTGATAACAACTAACCGGCAAAACTGAAAGATTTCAAATCATTAAGTAATTGTCACCATGTAGGTTGGACATAAACTAACAGGTTACCTGTTTTATTCTCTACATCTTTTTTTTGATAAGTAAACTTTACATCTATGAATCCATCCTCCTTGATTCTTTGTATAAAATCTTTCCCCAGGAGTTCTACAATGCCTTCTGTCAAATTATAACCGCCAGAAACATTGACAACCCTGGAGATATCATGGTATTTAGAAGCATAAAGTAGCACAATATTGCCTCCTGCAATACATTCAGCAACTTTTCGTATGAGGAATACATTTCAAGTACTTACCAGAGTGAAAATTACACCTAAAAAGACATTATTTAATTAATGCAATTGACCTTCAAAAAGAAATACAGAGATTTTATGCAACACACTAGACATGGAAATGAAATCTAGAGATTGTAGATTTCACTGCACACAAAGGAGTTGTATTAAATAATGTCTGTATTTGCCTTTAAATGTGATGAGGTTTCTGTTCTGGAAATGAAAAATGAAATACAGAGATTGTAGGGCAAAGACAAAGTAATAAATTCTTGTGTCAATTTTTTTTTTAATAAGTAATAAAGAAAGACTCGTGTCATTTAAAGATTGTAGATATAAATTAATATAGAATCTAAAGCTAAAGGTCAAATTCCAAGTTTCTCTATTTGCAGTGTGAATCTCAGAAGCAATTCTATCCTACACCAAGTTTATCAATTGTGCATTTCAAAAGATGAAATAGATAGAAATTATTCACATTTCCCACTAAATAGATATCCCATAAGCAAAATATAAAGCACAACTATCAGTGTCCATCTATGCATGCATGAACAGCATCAGAGCATTGATAGCCACCCCCAAAAAATTCCTCCCTTTGATCTATCACAACTGCCGGAAAATAGAAAGAAGAAGATGGTTATGATGAGTGGAAGAGGATAGGAAACATTGGGGGAATTCCTACTTAATCAACAAAAAGGGGACAAACCATGTCTAAATAATTCTCACTTACCAGTAAAACTTCGAAGGCTAGCTAAATCCATAGATTCAGCAACTCAAATAATCCAATGTACCTTTACTATGCCCAAGAATTGCCCTTATTGTACGGTTGGCTTCAGAAAAGTGTTGGATTACAGAACGTAGGTCATCAACCTCTCTCCAAATGTTACCATACTGAAATGAACCTTCACTTTCCCTGAAAAGCATAATAGAACATTAAACCAAAATGAAAGGAAGTGTGAGGAGTAAGAACTACCAAGAGAGGAGTAAGAACTACCAAGACTAACATTCAAAACTGGACCATATACCATAAGTCATAAGTTTAAGCCTCAAAAGAACAGAACTGAAAGCCCCCCCCAAAACAAAACAACAAGATTGCAATATTCTCGTGTACACTACATAGGCCTAAAAATATCTGCCCCATTGTTTATGAGCTCAAAAATGCAAAATATATAATATTTTTTTTTATAACTAAATGGTAGTATTAATAAGGATAGGCATAGCCTAAGTACACAAGATGGTATACAAGAGATAAGACCTATATAGGTTGCTATAGAGGACACAAGAAAATCATGTACATTTAGGCCATTAAAATCTACAGCTATATCCCAAAGAAATAAGGTGTTGAAAAATAAAGAGCGAAGCTCCTCTAGTGTCCGCTCCTTATGTTCGAATGTCTGCTCGTTACGCTTTTGCCATATGCACCACATAATGTAGATATGGATCATCTTCCACAAAGCTTTGATTTGTGAAGTGTCACCCGGAATCACCCAACATGCCAATAACTCAACCACTATAGTACATATCACCCAGTTTAACCCTATACCAATGGAATGTCAACCACTACTAAAGGTGACATTCCATTGGACTTGATCCCTTGAACGAACCTTGAGATCAGCCACCGAAACTTCTTGATCACATGCTACTTAGAAAACGGCTAGAAAAGAGTCTTTTAGTGTCTCCTCCCATACCAAATATCTCCCCAAAATTTTATACGAGTACCCTCCCCCACCATAAATTTAGTATGGTTAGCAAACACTCCCCCACCCTTATCTTATGTGCTTCCAAATCCCCACACCATAAGACCCATTCGCCTCTCTAGTACACCCCCTCCTTTCAACAAATACAATCTCTTCCACCTTGCCAATCTTCGTTCTATTTTCTCAATAACTGTATCCCAGATAGATAAGGCCCGTGATGCAGCCCCAACGGTAATCCCAAATCAGTCATAGGGAGAGAAGTGACCTTACACCCAAGTATGCTAGCCAATTCCTGAGTAGTACGGACGCTCCCAACTGGCACTAACTCTGATTTATTGAAGTTCATTTTCAAACCTAACGCTGCTTCGAAGCATAGAAGAAGCGCCTTCAGTGCCCTGAGTTGGTCTCGCTCTACCTCGCAGAAAATTAATGTGTCATATGCAAATAGTTAGAGAGAGATCGAGATAAGACCCCTATTGAGATCACCCACTGAAAACCCAGCCATAAGACCGTTGCTAACCACAGTCGATAACATCCTACTTAGAGCCTCCATGATGATAACAAAAAGAAGTGGGGACAGAGGATCTTCCTGTCTTAACCCTCCAGAGCTGTTGAAGAAACTCTCTGGGCTGCTATTGATCAGAACTGAAAATCTTGCCGTTGAGATGCACCACCTGATCCACATACACAATTTTTCCCCAAAGTCACATCTCTTCAATAAATAAAGGACAAAGTCCCAGTTTACATGATCATATGCTTTTTCCATATCTAGCTTATAAATAATCCCTTTATCTACTATCTAGGCATTCATTGGCTATTAAGACAGAATCCAAAATTTGACGACCCTTACAAAATCATTTTGTAGCTTTGAAATCATCTTGCCTATGACCTCCCTTAACTTGTTTGCAAGCACCTTGGAAATGATTTTGTATACCCCATTTATGAGGCTAATGAGCCTAAAGTCCTTTACTTCCGATGCCCCAATCTTCTTCGGAATTAAAGCAATAAAAGTAACATTCAGACTTTTCTTGAACTTCCCAACCAAGAATAATTCTTGGAACACATTTATAATGTTCTCTTTCATAACCTCCCAACATGTTTGAAAAAACCCCATCGAAAAGCCATCTGGTCCTAGTGCTTTGTCTTTCACCATTCTTCTGACTACTTCATATCATTGTTTCAAATTTCGTATCATACCGGCCACGGGTCCGGTACAGAAATTTCATCTGTTTCATACCGGTTCAAATACCGGCCGATATTTCGGCCTGTATCGGCCCGTACCGGCTGGTATTTCGGTCTTCACTTTTTTTTTTTTTTCATTTCTTCAAACTACAAGCTCATTTTTTGACCCACAATTCATACCAGGCTATTTATAATTTATATATATATATATATGTATTTATGTATAATTTATTCATATATAGACTATTATTTTGGAATATAATTAATAGATATATTTATATATATAATTTATTCATATATCGACTATCCCGAAAGCCCATGCATGTTCCAAGACAATTTTTGGCTTCATAAAGAAACAACAGTACCCTTCCCTTTGGACCTATCACAGCTTGAGCGAATCTCATTCAATGACCAATTAAGTCTCTTGAGCTCCCTTTGTTTCTTGAATCCAGCTTTCTTCGATTGCGAATGACCCGCCTCAATGGCCGTGAGAAGTGCCATAAACTGTTCTTCATAACCCAGACACTTCATTCCCACAATATGTTGAATATCCTTTACCTTTTTGAACACCCAGTCCGAAGTCTCAAACTCACTTGGTAACAAACAATTCAGTGGTAACAAACTCACTTGATTTTCGATTGACAAAGCCTTATAGAATGACTGAATAGAAAACTTCCGATTTTTAGTCTTCATCCACAGCATTCTGTTCATCTCATAATTAAAAAATTGCAAGGACTACAATAAGTTGTAAAAATCAGAAACAATTATAATTTCACAATCACGAACAGCTCTGCTAAAATAAACATTCCACAAAAGGAACCCAATAGAACGATCTAGCAACTCAAGCACCGAAGCCTCCTGAGTAAGGGCCATCCTAAAAAGAGAGGGAAATCTGGTCTTAAGAACTGAATCAGCACACCATAAGTCATGCCAAAAGCTGATCCTCACACCTCACCAACCTCTAATTTTATAAACCGAGTAAAATCCTCCCATCCATTTCTAATATTCTTCCACAGACCAACCCCTGGCACACTTCTCACTTTATTTGAACACCAAACCCTGCGCAAACTCCCATACTTCACCTCAATAATAGTCTTCCATAAAGATTGCCCTTCTTGATGATACCTCCATAACCACTTCCCAAGAAGTGCCTTATTGTAGATTTTCAGATTATGAATTTCCAACCCTCCACTAGAGATCGGTGTGCATACCGTATTACACTTGACTAAGTGGAACTTAGTCTCCTCTCCAATTCCACCGCACAATAAGGCTCAGAAAATCTGCTCAATTCAATGCTAGCAAAGGAAAAAGAAAAAAAAAAATACATGTGGGAAAGTTAGAATCCATGCGACACCAGCACAACCATATTTAGAATCCAAGTGACTTTCTATGAGGCCTCCATCCTGTGCTGGTATTGCACAAGCCACTTCCATAAAAGGGCACAATTTTTTTTTTTTTTTATAAGTATAAAAAAAAAGGGCACAATTAAATATAGACAAATTTCAAACTCTTAAAACCTCACTTAGAAATTGAAGAAATTTGAACTCTTCACCCACTCCATAAAAGTCCCATTGTAGCTTCTCTATTCAATTGGCTACACTGGTGGCGTAAGGAAACAAGGACATAAAAACATCTAAGAAAATTTGAAAGGGTACTCTTGGTCAAGGTGGTCCTAACACCCTTAAACATATACAACATCTTCCAACCAACCAATCCATGTTCAATTTTTTCCAACACATTATCCCCCAATAGACTATCACCAGAGGCCAAGATATTCATATAAAAAGAGGATAGCTTGCACCCCCAACATGCTAGCTAGGCAATCCACATTAGAAACATTACCACCAAGAACCAAGTTTGACTCAGCCAAAACCACTTTCAACCCAAAAAAAGCATCAAAGAATTAAAAATGGCCTCAAAGAGTGAAGGGGGCCCAAGTTTGCCCCACAAAATATCAAGGTATCATCTACAAACAAAAGATGAGACATGTTAAGCACTCCAAGATTAGTAGGCCCCAAAAAAAAAGGCTAGAGAGAAAACCTCCATCAATGGTAGCTGATAACATTTTTTTGAGTCTCCATGAAAATAATGAAAAACAACGAAGACAAAGGATCTACCCTAGCTGAAACCATAAGAGTTACCAAAGAAGACAGCAGGAGTGCCTTCAACCAATACAAAAAAGCGCACTGAAGAAATACAATGAAGATCTTCATGTCTCCCCAAATGGCATCTCCAAAACAAGTAATAATAAATAAATAAAAACTCTCAATTGGCATGATCACAGGCCTTCTCAATATCAAAGTTGCAAACCAACCCTGGCTCGCCTGAGCTAAGCCTACTATCCGGCTATTCATCAGCAATAAGCATAGAGTCTAAAATTTATCTACCTCTAACGGACACGATTTGTTGCATCAACTTCTCATCAACCGCACTCAACCAATTAGCAAGGCATTCAGAAATTATCTTGCACACCCCATTCACACGGCAGCATAAATCAAATAAAAGTCTGTAAACTGTAAAGATTATCTCCAAAAATTACAAGATAAAAGTAGTTCAAGTACAATATGCTATAAAATCTCTAAAAATCTAGACGTTTACATCCTAAGATTCTACCAGCTTACCCATTTCCAGCAAAGTCAAAGCGGAAGGCACTAAATCCTCCATTCTCCAATGCAGTAGCAAGGTTCACCATGGTATTATATTCCTAACAATGAAGGCAAGTTATGATGAATGTGTATATATTAAAGATTTTCATTCAATTACAAAGTTAAATCCAACATTGTGGAGAAAGAACAAAAACAATAATGCGCATATAATTAAACAGATAAGAGCGAGAAGAAAAAATCTAAAAAAAGTAGAAAAAAAATGAAACCACTTTGCATGTAAGAAGCACCAACCTTTGAGGAATGAAAACCATGGCATAAGATTACGATATCTGGAGATTCAGTTTCATGCAATATGCCCACGAGTTTTTCGCCATATTTGTTTGGTATTATGACTTTCTTCTGAACCACTGAGACAATTCATCACATGAATCAGCAATAAATTATTTGATTAAAATACTCTTCTAATCCTTCAAATTAGAATCAGATTCAATTTTATCTGTGGATATATAGAGAGTAATTGCCATTTTCACAACTATGTTTAAAAGGAATTTCCATTTTATAATTACTTTGTAAGTTATTTACTTATTTTCCAGAATTGCCATTCATTTAATTGGAAATAGGTTGTGTTTATAATTTTCCATATTTTATTTTTCATGAAAGAGGACAAAGACCCAATTTTATTAATAAACCCTCACTTATAGTGGAGGAATACCATGATAATGAACCAACATCTACACTATACAAAAACCCAGATACAGCCCAAAGTAAAGAAAAACTAGAGAAAATAAAAAAAATCGTGTATATGGAATGTGTATATTCAGCGCTATCATTTACACCGTAGCACAGGCAAACCAGCTCTCTCAATTCTAAGAGTTCCTATAATGTCTCTAGGGGCTGACGAGATCTCTTGTAGTCCCTTTTGCACATTGTTTAGTCAAAATGTCTGCAGCTTGGTTAACTTCTCAAAAAATGTGCTTAACTGTAAGAACCAAATATTTTGATAGGCATAAGATTCTCTCCCAGTCCTCCATTACTTCCCAATTAACATGGCTATGTCCATTCCACCAATTTACAAGAATTTGTGAATCAGTCTCAACCTCAACTCTACTTAGGTTCCACCTTATGCAAACTTTAAGGCCATCTAGTAGAGCATGTACCTCATTTTCCATGTTTAAAAGGTATTAAAATCATTTCATCCATCAATCGTACATGTCACTTCCAATAACAGCTTTCCATAAATTGCATTTACATTTTAAATGACATTTTTTTTTTTCAAAAATCTATTGTAACTTTGTAAGCCAATATTTTGATACACCAAGACACATAACTGATGTGGAGAATGTAGAGACATGACACATCAAGTAATAAATAGTGTTTTGGTTTTTTTATAACTATTTTTTTTATCGGTAAACAAATATATATTGGTTCTCAAACTGCAAGGAGAGCTATGAATTGGTTCTCAAAACAGTCACACAAGTTTGAATCTCCTTTGCCTTGTGTATAACCCATTATGAGGCCTAGAAGTTGCTGTCGGCTTGGATGTAGGAAAGATAGTGAGATTGGTTCATCCCAATGATCCTCTTCACTTACTTTTTCATAACGCATCCATCTTGTCTAAGACATGATCCAGCACCTACCAAAGCTCTCCCTCTACCTCAGCTAAGTCATACACAACTAGTGTATTGTCTAAAAATCCTATTTCCCCTTTGATGCTACCTTCACAAACCCTTGCCTCTGTTTAAGCATTTCCTAGGCACCAAAAGCCTTCTTTTTCCACTGATGGCACATTCAGGGTTGATACGTACGTGTTCTTGTCGACTTGGACACTTTGGGCAATGATTTTTGCATCAGAATCTAGTCCAGCACACATTATCCTTAGCGCTGGTGCCGCCCCCTCAATGGCCGAGATGCCAGCAACGACTCAAATGCCTCCATTAGTCGGTTCTATGGTGTCATTGTCTGGTGTATCGTCGACATCAACAATAATGTTGTAGTTCCGAAAGATGACCTAGTTTTGTCCGTGGAGAAGCCTTGAGTGTTTGAGCCGCCATCGCCTAGCTAGGTGCCCTGTCAGATTATGGGCTTTCTACTTTCCTTTAACAAACCATGCTCTACATGGTTCTCTATTTGCTCCCAAGCCCCTTTGTGACAATGAGTCCATTGACTTAGGCACGTCAAGCCTCTGAGCCCAAGCCAATGTCCTAACTTAACTTGAGGATTAAACTCGTGAACAACTCCCTTAACTCAATCAGCTCCTCTTGTATGCTCTGTATAGACGTCTTCTTTGCACCACGCCCCTTGAACAAAGAGCCCCCATCCCTTCTTGTGTAAAACCTCCTGGCTGGTGGCACATCAAACCTTTTTTCTTTGCCTTGCTCCACAACGGTAACTTCTCTATCCTTCAAAATACCATTATTGTCCTCCACATCTCGGTACGGCAAACCTAATCTAATCGGACACTTCTATGTTCTCCCGATGCCTCCTTTGATGGCTGGAGCAAAGCCTGAGACTACCTCAATGTAGGTTTTGGAGGTTGTACCACCATGTGTGACTATTTTGCAAGGTTGCTTTATGATCTCAGCACCACCTTATTTCTTCCCTCCAGCTTTACCCACATTGCCACACAGCTCACTAAGTGGTGTTTTGACACACACCAAGCTTGCAACAAGAAAATTTTGAAAAGTCCCAATGTTGTCACTAAAAAATTTAGAGGATAACAATATCTCTGTTTCATTCATCAACAGTCATTTAGGCCCAATTTCAGGAACCAAAAAATGTACTAACACACCGAATGTTGCTCATAAATCTAAAATATTTCTTCTAACACCTCAGAAAAAGACAAGATAAACAAAATTTTAGCTAAAATTAATGACCGACTTAGAAACGAAGCTGAGAAGTATAATTTCTGTTTTGCACTATAATTATCTCTAAACTTCTTGGTAAACATAAATTGAACCTCCCAAGGCTGAATCTAGCAAACGTACATGTTATTCTTCTAACAGCGAAACATCAGAAATCCAATTCGCTAAATGTTGAAGGTTCTCTAAAAGAAAGTTGCATGCCTGACAGGCTCTCAAAGAATCCACATCAGATTCAATCCATGGAAACTTGTATAAGGCTCAGAGACCATCTCTTGTAACTAGGCATGAATATCTGCGTTTTACCGTATTACAAGATAAAATACATATGAAATACATCTGCGTTGGTTACGAACCTGGCTATCATATAAAATACATCCTTCATCATTTAAAGAAGTGCATCTGCTATGGTTTGCTAATGGTCATGCTTAATCATAGCTAAAACGCCAAGAAAGGAATCTCACGCACACTCAGCGGCGTTCCTGCGCAAAAGAATACGTATAAAGAATGAATTTTGTTACCAGGGTTTTGCGTAGCCATGGCCATCTCTCAAGGTTCTTCTGCGCCGGGATTGCCTGAATAATTGATGCACACCCAGGGAGGATTTCAAAAAGATTGGGAAGTTTTGTCCAATCCTGTCCACTTGGGATCTCAGCTCCGTGGCTAAAATTTAATTAAGAAATTTATTTTAATGGATGTAGCTAACTACTTTTTAATAATATCAAATAATAAACTACTTAAATCTATTACAATTCTATTAATCTATTGATTTCAATATTTTCATTTATTTTAATTCTATTTAATTTTAATGAATGATTTGAACTGGACAAGCCACATAGAAAAGGAAAATCTCAAAATAATAAGTAATTATTACGAAAAATAATAAGTTAATTTTCCCGCAAATTAACTTAACTTTCCTTAACTTTTAGGATTTTTTGATTATTAACAACTACCAAACAGTGTGTTCTTATCTCTA
This sequence comes from Carya cathayensis, assembly GCA_011037825.1. Classification (NCBI taxonomy): domain Eukaryota; kingdom Viridiplantae; phylum Streptophyta; class Magnoliopsida; order Fagales; family Juglandaceae; genus Carya; species Carya cathayensis. The sequence continues at coordinate 1,437,016 of QGSO01000347.1, read as the reverse complement.
CGATTTGACTAGCAGGCAGGATGAATAGCATGCAAGAAAGTAATTTTTAATGTCCAAGATAAGATTTGATCAGCAACTTGGGCTGGCCAGGTTTGGTCAGTGAAAATAACTTTGGTTAAAAGTAATGTAGATATCTTGAGTTCATTGTAGATAGTTTTTATGCAACCTAGTTTAATTTTGACCAAAATTTAAAGAAGTTTTTTTTTTTTTTAAAAGAAATTCATCCATATCATTAATCAAATAACCAAAGAACAGCTTTGTCATGATCAATACAATTCATAATCTCTCTTGGTCCCTCTTCAAGCCAAACAACTTCTTCATCACATTTTCCAGCCAATTTTGCAAGGAGAGGAGCCACATGATTTCCTTGCCGAGGTACATGTTATAGTTATCTTCTCATTCCGTTGGTGAAAATTGGTTTAAAGTCTTTCACAATTTGACCATACCATGACCAATTCTCCTCCTTGTAAAGAATATCCTTCACCAAGATAAGAGAGTCCCCCTCAAAGACAACCTTCTAAAACCCTAACTCAGAGCATAATTCAATAGCTCTCTCTAGGGTTAATGCTTCAGCCTGTAAAGGGTTAGAGATAAAACTCCTAGGCCAAGCTGCAGCTGCAAGAACATCCTCATCACAGTTTTTAACCACATCGCCCCCTCCCATCTTTCTATTGCTCTCAGAATAGGCACCATTCCAGTTTGCTTTAAGCCATTCCCCCTCTAGTCTCCTCCACTGAACAACATTCCTAATGACACTTTGGCCTTCATTTTGAACTGTTGTTGAGGCTTGGGCTTGTTGGAACTCTTCAAGATCTGATCTTGAACTCCACCATAATTTCGTCAGTGCATCAAATGCATCATTAAAAACCCACATATTTCTCCTTAGCCAAAGTTTCCTAAAAACGCATGTAGATAATTCCAACTAAGGCATTGTAAGTTTCTCTAGCAACTCCTTCCAAGTGGAACAAAAATCTACCTCAAGACACTTTGCCTTTTGTAAGAAACTCTCAGTACAGCCCAAACATCCTAAGCAACTGCACACAACCACAAAACATGGTCACTGGTTTCCACCTAAAATTTATAGATTGGACACAAGTTGTTCTCAGAAATTCTCCTTTTAAAGGGTTGGTTCTGGTCGCTAATGCTTCACTGATAGCCCTGCATATAAAAACTTTCACACCATGTGGTACTTGTAAGGCCCATAATTGTTTCCATACGGTCGAATGGTCTTGAATGATGGAAGGACCACCCATTAACTTGAATTTCCTTTGACACTTTAGTGAATAAGCAGATTTTATAGAGAATTAACCATTTCTAGTTAGACGCAAAAAAATTTTGTCTTGTGATCCCCTACTACTCACAATGAGGCCTTTGATAACAGTTACCTCTTCTTCTGAAAAAATTTCATCGATAAGTTCAACTTTCAATCAACCACCAGCTTCTATCAGTTTATTCGTAGTATCCTCCCTTTGTAGAAGCTTAATAAGGGATTGAACCATGTAAGAACTAGGAGTTGGCAACCATTTATCATACCATATCCTAATATGCTATCCATTACTCACCCTCCACCTATGGCTAGCCTTAACTAAGTCCCTTGCTCCACTTATACTCCTCCAAATCAAAGAAGGTGTCCCCTTACATTTGCACTCAGCAAGTCCCCATGCTTAAAATATTTCTCTTTCATTACTTTTGTCACAAGAGAAGCAGGCCTAGTAAAGAGTCGCCAAAATTGTTTAGCCAATAGAGCATCATTGAAACTTTCCATGTCCTTAAACCCCATCCTACCTTGACCCTTAGGCAAACTCATTGTCCTCCACTATTTCCACTGCACTCTCTTCTGGCTTGTCATGTGACTCCACCAAAATCTTGCTAATAACTGAGAAACTTCCTTGCATAGCTTAGAAGGCAATCGAAAAATAGACATAGCAGATGTAGGCAAAGCTTGCAGCATAGATTTAATGAGGACCTCTTTACCAGTCTGAGAGAGGAATTTATTATGCCAACTCTTGATTCTATTTGCCACTCTCGCTTTTATGCTACAGAAAGCTTTGTAATTAGACCTACCCACAAAAGAGAGTAACCCTAAATATTTCTCAACTTCACCACATATTCTTGTCCTAATAGTCTGAGCCAGAGATTCCTTCACCTCCCTTTTAGTATTAGAGCTGAAGAACAAAGAGGTTTTGTTCAAATTTAACTTTTAACCTGAAGCCATTTCATAAGTATTCAGAATACCTTCCAAAGTTCACCATTGATCCAACTTAGTTTTACAGAAAATCAAACAATAATCTGCAAACACCAGATGACTAATACTGGTACCTTCCCTACTGACCTCCACCCCTTTTAATGACCCTCTAGACTCAACTCTGTGTAACATAGAGGAAGTCCTTCAGCACACAACAAGAACAGGTAAAGGGACAAAGGATCCCCTTGCCTTAAACCCCTTGAATGACTAATTAGTCTACTACTTTGCCCATATACAAGAATTGAATATTGAACAGTAGATACACACTGATGGGCACCAAAGTGGACTAAGTCTTAAAGATCATTTTTGAATTCTAGATGGGGCAATCATAAGATCCAAAGCTAAGAAGGTCAAGGAAACAACACAAATATTGGTACAATCCACTTGGGATGTGTCTAGCAAGAGCCCAAAATTCAAGATAGGCTTAAAGGAATAAAATCCAGTTTCATTCATGTGATACAACAAGTTATGGAAGACATGACTTGAGCCTGTTGTTATTAAAGGCCTTGGACTTGTTTATTTCATCTAAGAATTAATCTAGAATAATTGAGCTTGGGAGATGTCTAACCCACACATATGTTTTATGTTTTATGAACTAGGGTTTCAAGAGAAGTTTTTAAGAGTAGTTTAGGGATTAATTTAATTTTCAGCTAGGGTTTCTTTAGGGAAGGCCTTGTATTTCGCCCAGGGGTATTTTGAGAAAGATTCTTAAATTTTTAATTTAGAGTTTTATGTTGTTTAGGGGAAGAGTACTGTAGCGCGACACTATTCACGATTACTGTAGCCACACTATTCAATGGTATTTTTGGAAGATGAAGCTTTATTTTACCTAGGGTTTTGTGAGGTTTTAGTTTAAATACTCTTTATTGCCTCATTTTGAAATATATGAAAAGTTTATGAAATTGATGAATTTTATTTATTGTGAGTTGAGTTTATCTCCACTTGTTCTTGATTGAATGTTTGAACTTATCAAAGGTAAATCACAACATTTGTGACGTTCCTCCTTTGTAATCTGGGGTCTTGAGACAGGTTCTTCAACGGGTTTAAATTTTAATATAATCTAGGTTCTTGAAACAAGTTCCTCAACTGGTCTAGATTCTTCCATCCATTGACTTGATTTTGGCTTTTTTGTGTGAGTTTTCAAATTGATTGTGGGTTCAAGGGATTCCATTCCGTGGGTTTACATCATTTGGTATTCAGAGCAAGGTTTCCAATTAGGTCTGATTCTATCTTTTATTTATTGCATCTTTAATTCTAGGGCTTCATTGTTCTAGGGTTGCAAAAACCAAAAAAGAAAAAAAAAAGAACAAGGGGCTGCCAAATTTCTCATTATTTTTTAGGGTTTGATTGAATTGCTTATCCTAGGGTTTCTTTGGCCAAATTGCATCATCTTGAGGCTACTGAGGTTGTCTTGTTCATTAGGGTTTTTGTGTTGGCCAAATTTCCATCTTTTTAGGGTTGCCGTGTTCTTCATTGATTCTCTTCTAATTCCTATAAATTCTTGTGTGTTGAATTCAATTGTTTGATTTTCACAATTGAATCAATTGTTTGTGATTGAATTAGTGAGAAAAGAAAAGAAAGGAAAAAAAAATTTTGAAAAAAGAAAGAAAGATTAAGCCTTATCATCAAAGGGGCTGAATAAATATCATTATAGTTGATATCTTGTTTTGTAATTACTATTTCCCTCATATAATTTTCTTGTCATTTTGTTCCTTCTGTATTTCTCTTGTTCTTATTTTCTTGGACCTAATTACTATTTGGAATAAAACAAGGTTGTATTGTCTTGATTGAGTTCAATTAATTCTAAAAGAACTTGAGTGAGAAAACTCTTGAGGTAAAAAGTAAGAGAGTGTGAGATCATTATCGGGAAAAAGCCAATTAAGAGTGAAACACAAGTAGAGTGCCATTATTCAAGTGTAAACATGTAAGGGAGCGTGTGAGGTCTTTTTACCACTAACATTCCTTTTTGTGCAGCATATTACGATGTCTCATAATAGTAACTCAACACCAAAGGAGGTGGCAGAAAATTCATTTTTTGTGTTACAATCCATGCAACAAAAGTTTGAAAGGTTAAATTTGGCATTAAGGCAAATGAAAGATATGATGGATCAACGAGGTACATTGATTAGAAGTCTGCAAAGTGGGACAGATAGGAAGAGATGTGAGCTTAGTATTGAACATGAGTATAAAAATGAAGAGTATGGTGAGTCTCTTGTTGTTAGGTGTGCTCTCAATACACAAAGTAAGATGAATGATAAAGAGCATCAAAGAGAGAACATTTTTCATACTAGATGCTATATCAACAACAAGGTATGTAGTATGATCGTTGATGAAGGAAATTGTACTAATGTAGTTAGCATTATTTTAGTTGAGAAATTGAATTTACCTACCTTGAAACACCCTAGACCATACAAGTTGCAGTGGTTGAATGATTGTGGGGAGGTTAGGGTAAATAAGCAAGTGCTAGTTTCTTCTTCAATTGGAAAATACCAGAATATGCTGCTTTGTGATGTAGTGCCTATGCATACTTGCCATATTTTGTTAGGGAGAACGTAGTAGTATGATAGGAAAGTGATCTATGATGGGTTAAGAAACATCTACAGTTTTGAAAATGATGGAAAAACAATCAAATTTGCTCCTTTAACTCCAACACAAGTCCATGACGATCAACTAAAACTGAAAAGTGAAAGTGAGCCAAAAAGAAAGAGGAAAAGTAAGGTTGATAAAAAAAGAACGAGTGAAAATGAGATTGATAAACAAAAAAGAGAGTAAAAGTGAGGTTGAGCGAAAAAGAAAGAGTGAGAGTGAGATTAAGGAATGAAGAAATAGTGTAACCTCAAGAAAAAAAAGAGAATGAGTTGAAAAATAATTGTGAGGCTGAGAGTTCAAAAAAAGATGTTGAAAAAGAGAGTGAAATAAAAGAAAGTGAAAAAGAGAAAGATAATGAAAGAAAAAAAGATAGTGAAAAGAAAAATGAGAGTGAAAAGAAAAGCGAGAGTAAAGAAAATGAGAGAAAAATAAAGAGAGAAGTGAATTTTTATGCTAAGGCAAATTTGAATACTAATGAACTTAATGCATCTTTACCTAGTATTGTTATCTATTTGTTGCAGGGATGTGAGGTCATGTTGCCTAACGATGTTCTTAGTGGATTGTTACTTATTAGAGGAATAAAGCATCAAATTAATTTTGTGACAACATTGGAGAATTGGAAACATTACATTTGGCCAAAAGAATTTGTCTTACATACCAAACTTAATTCCTTGATGCATTTGAAAGGACAAGGTCAGTTGAATAGAATGCATGTTAAGTGGGAGGACTGTATTGAAACTTTTTCTCATGTAATCAAGTACACACAAGGTAAGAAAAATTTTGTGGTTGATGCATTAGCAAGAAGGTATGTTCTTATCTTTATTTTAGATGCAAAGTTATTGAGATTTGAATATGATAAGAAATTGCATGCTAATGATGATGAGATTAAGGGCGTTCTTGTTTTAAATTTTATATTATTTTAGTAGTATTATTTTATTATTTCTAACTGTGAAATTTAATTCAAAGTGTTTTATTGTTATTAATTATTATTCATGATTTAAAATACTCATTATTATTATTATTATTTTAATTAGTTTATTATTGGATTTTATTATTTTATTTTACTAAGTCATTGCGTTTAAATTATTTTATTTAAATTTGTTGTTTTGAAATTTATTTTCGTTAGATCAATTTTGAGACCCTAATTAAAATGACTGGACCTCATTTCTTTCCCTTTCTTTTTCTTCTTCCCTTTTTTTTTCTCCTCTTTTTCCTTTCTCCTTTTCTCTTTTTCTTTCTTTCTTTCTTTTTTTTTTCCTCCTTCTTTCCCCTGCCTTTTTTCCTCCTGCACGCGACGTCCTTCCTCCCCTCTCCCTCATCATTTTTTTTGTCCTCCCTATGAGCCACTGTGTGCCGTCCTTGGCCACTACTGCCCAGCCCATTCTCTTCCCCATTGGCCAACGACCACTACCATTAGTTTTATCAATACTCCTAAGCCATTCCCTAACTATCCCAAGTCTTTGTTTGTTCCCGTTCAAAAGTTGACTTTTTGAGACAGCCCTTGTCCATTTTGCACTATTGCGTGGCTGTGCCGCCACTTCTAACACCTCCGTGATTTTTCAAAAATTATATTATAGTGTTGTAAGTATTTTTCAAAGAACCTTTTGAGATTTAAATATATTTTGCACTAACAAAATCTTTTATGATCTGGTTGGTTATCCCGGATATTGAGTCCAAGGAGTTTGGGGTTCGGTTGGATTGGAGGATGGGGTTGTTTGTGTGATTGGATTATGCTGGGATTTGTTGGCTATTGAATATATTTGTGTCGTTTCATATACATTGCATAATTGCACGTATGTTCATGTTTGTAAATGAAAACTGAGTTTTGGCATAATCGCATGCATGTTCATGTGTCTATTTGAAAACTGAGTTTTCATATAAGAAATGATTTTGGGTATTTTTGAAATGAATAGATTGAACTGTTTGAGAAAGGGGCACTGTAGGGATGGTGGTAAGTAAGAACAATGGTAGAGTCTCACATGTGATTCCCGCCTACAATGCATGCGGTAGGGATGGTGGTAGAGTCCCGCATGTGATTCCCTCCTACGGTGTACGTGGGAGGGATGGTGGGAAGCAGAGATGGTGGTAAAGTCCTGCTTGTGATTCATGCCTATAGTACTTTGATAGATTGAAAGAGAGGTAAAAAGGAACTATAGAGATGGTGGTAAGTAGGGATGGTGGTAGTCCTGCCTGTAATTCCCGCCTACAGTGGGAGATGTAGAGATGGTGGTAAGCAAGGATGGTGGTAGTCTCGCCTGTGATTCCCACCTACGGTTCACGAAGTAGGAATGGTGGTAGAGTCCCGCTTAAGATTCTTACCTACAATGTTAATTTGATATTTGAGCCATTTTTTTGGAAAATGGTGGGGTTTGGATAAATGGATTTATGTGGACCATTTTCTAGAAAAATGATGGATTTTACATTGAGCCATTTTCTGGAAAAATGGTGGATGTTATTTTAATAGATTGTTTTTGGGCCAAAATGGGATTTTAGCATGCGTTGGAAATAATAATTGTAACAGCCCGCTAAAAATTTAGTCTTATCTCCTCATCCTTCTCTTTCTTTTTCGCACATTTTGACAGCATGGCAATCAGTTTTGGATTCTTTCCCGACAGCAGTCACTATCTCTCTCGTCTCTACCCTCACCCGAAATCACATGCATAATTATCTTTTTCCGTAAATCACGTTACTTTGTTCTTCACCGACAACTGTAAAATCATGAACAGATTTATCCTAAGCGTTGTACCTCGATGGCGTATTCCGGATCTTATCCACCGAATTTCAAAGTATTAGATAAGTTTGTTTTTTTTAAAGTAGCACAATTATAATAATTTAATGAGCTCTGAAAATATTATAATTGTGGATAATTACTTAGATTAAATATTTTAGTTGTTTTAAGATATTAAGAGGTTTATTTTTTTCGTTGAAAACTCTTATTTAAATTAAATGGTTTTATCCTCTCTGAGTAATTAATGATGCTTTATCATTTTATATAATGATGAAGAAATATTATTTTATAAACCTTAGTTTGTAAAATAATATTTTATCTTAATTCCTCTCAGTGTTGTAATTAAGTGTTTTATTAATTTAAATGATTTTATCCTCTTCGATTAATTAACGGTACTTTATCATTTTAAATAATGATGAGGAAATATTATTTTATAAACTTTAGTTTATAAAATGATATTCTACCTTAATTACTCGTAGTGTTTTATTTAAGTGTTTTATTTAAAATAAAACACTTACGCGTTTTCAAATCAGTGTTTTAACTCATCGTTGGTTTATTTGAGGATCCCGAAACGTAGGATTGAAGTTAATTACCTAGGCCCCTACCCTTTTCCCTTCACTTTTTCCTTTTTCCTTTTTCTTCTCTCTCTTTCCTCTCTTTCTCTCTCTCCCCATGCTCTTCCCTTCCCCATTTCTCCTTACCGTCGCCGCCCCTTTGACCATCCGTTTCTCCACCGTCCAGTGGAGGTGTCGTACACCACCCCCGCCATTCTCTTCCCATCCCACCAAAGTTCATCCCCACCAATTTTCAGAGCCATCGGACCAGCCGTTAGCCGCCAAGAGCCCCTGGAAGTTGCTGCCCTGCCCTGTTTTCTCCCCTGTTGCCGATTTCTTTCTCCGGCCAGAACCGCCGCTCGCCGGCGGCGTGGCCTACACCACTCACCCAGATTTCTTCCCCTCTCACCGGTGAACATTCCCACTAAGTTTCACCTCCATCCGAGCCACCGTTAGCCACCACTCTCGCCTCCAAACAAATGGGTCTTTAAGGCTTTTTCACCATTTTGGACCACCATACACGGCCAAATCAGCCACCAAGCACCACCATTGGATTCACCACATCAAGGGCTTCCTCCCCATGTCTTCCTTTTTCCCTAACTCTCACTCTTTCTCATATGGGTTTCTCAAAACACCCGTTCGGTTGCACCACCGTGCGCCGCCGTACACGGCCACCCGTGGTGTTTCACCACCACCATCTTGTTCCTCTCATCCTCATGAACCTCTCCAAGAAATTTCATGGCCAACGGAGCTTTGTAGAGCTCTCACTCTCTCTCACTTTCCAAGGCCGAAAATAGCTTCAAACGGCCGATCCGCCGCCGTCAGCCACCGTCCGATCACCACCTCGCCACCACAGTTCCACCACATGTTCATCTACCTTTCCCTAGCTTGCCATGAAGTTCTATGGCATTTCGCTACCTCGCGTTTTCCTTCCACCGTTCGGTTTTACTGTTCACGGCGTGATGCCGCCGTGCTCCGCCACCTTTGACCACCACAAGGCGACCATGAGCCTTCCAAGGCCACGCTTAGCTTTTCTCAACCTCAAACTACCACTTTATGTGGTGGACAGACATCGTACGCGGTGTTACCGCCACGTACGTTCATCCGACGCATGTTCGTGATGAACAGCGAGCGACGCACGGGTTATCTTGTCGATGGTATAACCCTCTATCTTTAGTTATTTATGTTTAACATAGTTGATTTGGTTGTCTGTAGACTGTGTAGTTAGTGTTTGTGGAGTTCGCTGCGTAGTTGTGAAGCGAAGTGTGGTTGTGAAGTGTTGGGCTTGATTTTGTAATTTTGTGGACTGTGCTGTGAAGTATGGGCGTGCGATGGATGCCGTAGTTGTGATACGGCGTGTAGTGTGAAGAGAGTACGCGTGTAGCGTATTCTGTGTAGGCCACAACAACTGTGGAGTACGTATTATATTTTATGTTACTTGAATACGTGGGGCCACAACAACTGTGGAGTACGTATTAAGCACGTTATTAATCAAGACAATTGAATAAATTCCAAGTTTATGTTAAGTCCAG
>QGSO01000347.1:1255123-1423330 GCA_011037825.1 Carya cathayensis | reverse complement strand
CAAGTTTATGTTAAGTCCAGTTTCAGATCAAATACATGATAAGTCAAGTTTTAGATCAAGTCCATGTTATGTTATGCTCACGTATATGTTATGTTCATGTCATGTTATGTTCAAGTTTATGTTATTTTCAAGTTCTTATTTATGTTATGCATGTTTACGTTCATGCTATATTTCAAGTCCATGTTATGTTTCACGTTCATGTTATGTTGTTTGTTCATGTTATGTTTTAAGCTTAAGTTCATGCCATGTTAAGTCAAGTTTAGTTCACGTTTAAGTTCTGGTTATGTTATGCTATATGTCAAGTTATGCTATATTTATGTACGACTATACTTATGCATTTATGCTTTTACTGCCATGCATGCATCTTTAACCTGTGTGTGAGTTTTATGTTAACTTACTGAGATTTGTAATCAAATCTCACTGTGGTAGTCCCAACTACCATTCCCTCCGAATGGTAGATCTTGTTACAGGACCCGAAGGAGAATTGGAATCTGACCAACTGAATACGGTCGACTAGGCCACGGTGCGATGTTGATGATGGCATAATACTTAACTTAGGTTACTACTTGTACTTTTGGAGTTGTATCTCAAGTATTCTTTTGGTCACAACCATTTTGGACTAGTGTGGTGATCACGGCTATTTAGTATGCCTTTATGTATAAAATATGTTTCAAGTATTTGAGATAATTTTTAGTTTAGTGCATAGTATTGCTAAAGAAAAAAATTATCCGCTGCGAATATTGCATAATGCTAGATGCATGTTAGGAACATTGCATCTTATATGTCATGAACGGGGGTAGGTAACCTTGTGTTGCATGTCTCGACGCTTCAAATGTCCGTTCAATCCCAAGCGAAATTTGGGGGCGTCACAATAATTTTCTAGAAAAATGAGGTTTTGGGGTCTCATGCATATTTCATCATATGCACGCATAGTTGTTGTTGCATGAATATATTTTTATCTCTTAGGTTATTTGGTCTATTACTTACCTGCAGTACCGTTTCATGGTACCGTAGATTTTAATGCAAATGATAATGCAAAACTTAAAGCTTCGACTCCATCGGAGGAGTGACCTGGGGTCGCTTTCTCACGTGTTGGGATTTGTTTCCCGCTTTGAATCATGTATTTGGTTTTATTATGTTTTCATTGAATAACTGTAATATCTTTTGAAACATTTTTCTTTAAATCTTTATTTAAAATTTCTGGTACTTACTCGACCTATTTAATTTACCCGCTACGTTTTTGTTGTACACTTTTAGCATGTATACACACTTGACACTTCTCATTGGAATATATGACCCGTGTTATTATCATCCTGACGCCTCAATTCCCATGTTTCTGTATGTGGGAATTGGGAACGTTATAACAATTACATATCTCCATGAGGTGTGGATGAAAATTTGTCAGATGTACCTTTAGAATTATTCAAAAGGTCCTCATAAATTTTCCTTTGAATATTAAGGAAGTAGGCTTCTTGAATGACATTCATGCCAACAAGATCTTTTCTCATCATCTAAGCCTCGAACTTTTTCTTCTCAAGTACTAATTGATCAATGACCCTATAGAATGGTTCACAGTATTTGGCTTTTTATACTCGTGATAAAAATAAAAAATTATGTTCCACATTTAAGTCGATTTTTTTATCGGTAAAAGATGCACCTCTTTGAACTTTTTTTGCTGAAGGCATCTTTTTACTACCAATGGGGTTGCTTGGACTACAACATTAGAATGTTGCATGTACATTAGAGAACTATTACAAACTTCTCCTCCACTTTGTAAAAGAGTAGTAAAAAATGGGTCCTGATCAAATAGAGTGTCCATCCTTTAAAAAATCATAATTTTTAAGGAGTTAGATAAAAGAATAACAATTGTCTAGCTATGTATAACAGTGTCCACCATCCAACCATGACAAGTAGATTATAGCAATTGGAGGTACAGGTTGTAGATTTCCAAGATGCAAACATTGATATGTGGTGTGAAGGATGTATTAATATGCAAGCTAAAATACAACATAATTATTATGAACCTATTCAATTATTTGTGTATATGCTCAAAATTAATTATGATAAGTTGTTAGTCCTAAAAAAATCGAATAAGTTCTTTGACTAGAAGCAATCATCTACAGCAAAGCAAGAGAAAGATAGGTCATGCCAGTTCAATTATCTATGCTTATTAAGATAAGAAACCTGCCACAATAGAGTGTAGTTTCATTGGATTTGGATAATGATGAAATAATTATAGATGCATAAATTCAAGACCATCTTATTGGAATAGTATACAGAGAAAAGCGTTAGTCAATCAATTATAAGATCTGATTGAAATGGCATTCAGAGGTAATTTAACCACCAATTCTTCACATCCTTGGTTCTCAGGGATAGTACTTTCATAATTATAAGATCTTTACTTTCTTATAACATAGTCATTTTGTTGCAATCCCATGTTCAAGTGCAAACACAAAAGGATTAATGTTGGAGATTGCAAAGACTTGATACGCAAAACAAGATACTATACAAATTGGGGTAGAAGCTGCCAATTCAATAGCATTGACTATTAAGACAGATTTGTTTCTTTTTCTTGCATGGTGATGCTGTATATATCTAACCTTTGATATATTGGCAGTTGGAAATGTGTGGTTTACAAGTGCCATTCAAAATCAAAGGCACTTTAATAGTATGATCAAGAGTAAGATTCCAATGTGTAACAAAAACTGATTACATGCATGCAATCTTAGTACACTAACAAATACTTTAGTGTTTTGTCAAAAAGGCTCAAGGGGATCAAAATAGCAGTGAACAATCCAACTCTATAGAAACTAGAAACCAGATGTCATTAGATGTAATTTGAAAAGAAACAATAAACCATAAACTTGAGAAGAAACTAAAACAACCCAAAATTTGTCATTAGATATAATTCGAGAAGAAACCAGAAACCATAAATACTAGAAACCAGTCAACCGAGGGAGCTCCACTGGACCTTTTCCACATGTCTGCGCCAAGTATTATAGGAATAACCCAACCAGACCACATACTTGATATTTATGCCACATACTAGACCACATACCAAATTCTAGAGCAATTCAGATCACATATTCAATAGTACAAATCCCAAATTAGACCACAGCACCAAAGATCAAATGAGATTCCAAAAAAAATCAAAAAATACAAATAGAAATTTAAAAATAAGGAAAATGAAGAATTTTTACCCTTGCCACACAATAGAAATTGAAATAGAGGGACTCGGAGAGGCAGTCTAGGGTTTGAAACTCAAGTCCTAACCCAACGATGCAAGAGCTCCATTTTTTTTATGCTGAGATCCTATCCCTAATCGATTGTACCTGCTAACTACTCTTGACCTAAGCCAACAGAGAAGATATCGAGTTCCTTCAGAAAAGGAAATAAGCAATGAAATTGGGAAAAGAAAAAAAATGGAGAGAAGAGGAGAGAGGGAGTGTCAGGCTCTAGAGGGAAGTGAGAAAGAGAGAGAAAGAGAAAGGGAAGAAAGAAAATGGAGAAAAAAAATTGAAAGGGAGAAAGGAAACACCAAACGGATTCATGGGCTATTGGGAGGGAAGAAAAGGAGAGGAAGAGAAATGAGATCTGGGAGAAAGCAAACGGATTCATGGGTGAAATGGGGCATAGCAGTTGGAGGAAGTAATTTTGTAATAAAATAATGCTAATAGCTATGAATTGTTGGCCTTCAAATATAGAGATGAATTTAAATATATTGTAGCTCAAAATCTGTAATTTTAGTGTTTACCGAATCCAATGCAGTGATTTTAAAGAGAAACCATTCAAATTTTTAAGAGAAGCAGTGTTTGAAGAGATCAATCCCAATGTGTAGAGCATTATTAGTTGCCTAGCCAAAGTTTGATCAAAATTTGACCAGAAAATTTATTTTTATAAATCTAGTTAGTTACTTTTGAACAACATCAAATAAAAAACTCACCAAATATATCATTATTCCATTAAAATATGGATTTTGACCTTTTAATTTATTTTAATTCTAATTGTAATTTAAATATTTAAGTACATATTAATTTTCTAACATTCATATTATTCCAATGGATTTAATTTTCTAACCCTTTTTTTTATAATGGTCATATTATTCTAATGGATATATTTTTTCCACAGCCATATCTTTCCAACAGATATATTTTTTTTAGCCTTATTTTTTCCAACGGCTATATTTCTCCAACGGTTATATTTTTCCACTGTAAAACAGAAAATTTCCTCAACAATTTCATTCACTTCAAGTCAAGTTTCTCTGTAAAATCTTTTTTTTTTTTGTCAGTTTCTCCCAATGGATCGTTCGCTTTTTCACAAAATAGCACTTATCGATTAAGATTCCGACGAAGAACTTGAGATAGCAAAACAACTTGTTTAGGAAAAAGAAGGATCAAGCTCATGTGATTCTTCTAAAAAAATCAGGTATATTCATCAAGCATGATCGATTGCAAGCCCACGAAAATCTTTTTCATGACTATTTTGCCTATCCTCCAATCTATCCTCACAAATACTTTTGAAGGAGGTTTCGAATGAGTCATTCTCTATTTCTTCGTATCCAAGCTGCGATAGAAACCCATGAACCTTATTTTGTCCAAAGACAAGATGGTTCCAGAAGGTTTGGTTTTTAATCTCTTCAAAAGATAATAGCTGCTTTGAGCATGCTTGCATATGATGTCACAACTAATTTTATAGATAAATATTTGAAGATTGGAGAGACTATTGCATTAAGAAGCCTAATTTTTTTTTTTTGTTTGTCAAAGCAGTTGTAGGTGGTGAGTTTATGTGCATTTATTTTATTTTTGGACCTCAATAACCTCAATTGGAGGTGGAGATAGTTGATGTGCATTTATTTTATTTTTGGATTCCATCAAAAAGTCATTATTATTTAGAAGATTTGTGAAGTAGGTATCTTGGTGAGTTCTTGAATCCATTTATAAATATTCCTTTCAAAGCTGTATGAAATGGGGGGAAAGCTGATTTACCATAATCAGTGATAGTTCAAACAAATTAAGGGAGCTAAGTAAGAAGTAGTCAAAGGATTGTAGGAGATCTGAATCGAGGGAGCAAAAGTAAAACCAATGACATAATTCATGTCATGTATTCAAACAACATGCACAAAATCCTTCACTCCCAATTGGGAAAGGGTTGAAAGATGAGGTCCACTACATCACTTTAGCAACTATTTGAGAATGAGAGAAAGAGACCACACACACTTGTCACTGGTCAATATAAATTCTTCTACCCTTCATAAATTGGACCATGGTCACCTTATGAAATATTTATAGGGTGGGTGGCTCATAATCTACACCCTACCCAACAAACTGGAAGATATGAACTGACATAGTGATCCACATAAATACTTTTTTTTCTTTCTATAAACTTGGATAAAAATACTTTTAGATACATGCTTTCTACATCATATTAGAGCTTTAAACCATAAATATACTTTTGTTGTGTCATTGAGCCAATTGAAACATTTTTGCCTCATTTTCAATGTAGGTTTGATTGAGATTTTACAGTTTTCTGTATTGAGTACTCCTATTCTAACTAGTGGTATGTTCACAATCATGGATAAGCATATCTGGACAAAGCCTTAAAATTGACAAAGATCACTTGGATTCAAGAAATGGAAAGAACATTGTACAAAGGTGTACAAAGGAGTGACATTGGAGATTCCTATCACGATTTGAATGAAACAGAAGAATTCAGATCCTTAGATAAGAATGGAAAAGGTAAATGTACATTAACATGATGAGCTGTCAAAGTTTTCCTATGAACTGTACTAATGGGACCAAGTAGCTTGGTGAGTTTTCTTTGATTACTATTGATGACAAGGAAATTTATGGAAAACAAATATCCTCGACTATGTAAAGAAATAGATTTGGATAAACAATGGTTACCCATTCTTGAATACTTGACCACATTTGGCCTTAAGGAATCACACTTTCTCCAAATCTATGACAAGGCACATGCCTTCACTTCAATTAATGTGTGTTCCGCACGAGGAAGGTTGGAATACTTGTTGAGTATATTGGTGTCAAACATAGAGATGTGAGAATAATAGTTTTGAGGCCACCACAAATTTTGTTTAAGCTGGAATTGTATGCTTGCCTCCACCAAAATTTCATGCCTTTTTTGGGAGAATAACTACCAAACTTAAAAAAATCTCAAATTAACCAACAGTGACAACAGTGATTTTCTAAAGCTCACCACATTTGGCCTCAAGGAATCACACTTTCTCCAAATCTATGATAAGGCACATGCCTTCACTTCAATTAATGTGTGTTCCGCACGAGGAAGGTTGGAATACTTGTTGAGTATATTGGTGTCAAATATAGAGATGTGAGAAAAATACTTTTGAGGCAGCCACAAATTTTGTTTAAGCTGAACTGCATGCCTAACCCCCACCAAACTTTCATGCCTTAGTTGAGAGAATAACAAACAAAACTGGAAAAAAAATATCAAATTAACCGACAGTGACAACAGTGATTTTCAAAAGCTCAAGGACCACCTAAAGAACTGAAAAAAAGAAGAAGTCTGAAATAACCAACAAAACCTCAAGAACGAAAAGTGAAACAAGGTCGACGGTGGAAATAGAACCGAGAAAGAAAAAACAACCAAAAGAACTGGAAAAAATCTAAAATCCAGAAACATATGAAAATAGAAAAGGGTCTAGAAAAAAAAAAGAACAAAAAGAAAAGAAAACGAGAGCCGGCAACGGCATGGGCCTATTGGAAGGTGTTCGACGGCAACGGTTGAAAACGTCGACGGTAGTAGAAGAGTTGTTTTGGAAAGATTGGCTATAGATGTTCTTCAATTTTCAGGAGACTTTAGTATGTTTGGGTTTATTTCTAGGAGACATTTTGTGGAGAAGAAGAGCCTTTCACGCGCGATGAAAGCGGGAAGAATTTTTTATGGATGAAAAATTATTTCGGGCTAGTTAGATTTGGCTAGTGAAAAAGGGGATGACTAAAATTATTGTATAAACATTGAGCTTGTTGTAGATGTGTTTTAAGTTAGTTAGCTAAATTTTGGCCAAAATTTGACTACGACTAACTCTAATGCTCTTAGTAATGAACAAGCTACTTTTTGACACAAATCTAACTGGAAAAAAAAAAATCTAATTTAGGGTTGGTTTGGAAATTTAGAATTTATCGTAATGTCTGATAGTAGTAAAATTATTTGTAAATAGTATTGAAATTATTTGAGTTGAGTTGTTTTATTAAATTTTGGAAATGAAAAAAGAAAAAGTTGAATTAAAATATTATAAAGTTAAAACAAAAATTAATATAAATTTTTTTAAATTAAAAAAGTTGCATTATATTTTGTATTTTGTTTAGAATTGTGGAAAATGTATAATGATTAAGTAATAATTACATGAAATAGTTAAAAATTTGAAATTACAAATTATTTCGTATTTAAGTGATGTTTGGAAAGAAAATATCTGAGAACTCTTTAAAATACTTTGTTACCCAAACTAACCCTTATTTACTTTTCTAAAGTACCAGATAATGATTTTTAGACATATTTTTATTCTATTGAAATATTTATTTTTGCTCTAATTGTTTATATAAATTTTTTATGGAAAAATTTATTCTTTGATCTTAATTTTAATTAAAGATCATTGCAAAAAAAAAAAAAAACACAACATCCACACCTGTCAAGCTAGTCACTACGGGCGGTGCAATTGCAATGACATTGCAAGATTACTAGTGGTTGGCCAATGCCATAGCTTTCCATACATATTGGAAGGCTTTGATTGCATGCATTGAAGATGAAAGAACTGCCCAAGTGCTAGGAAGCATATGTATTCTAGTCATGGAAAATGATTTTTGAATATGACATGCATTTTTTTTTTTTTTTTTTTTTACCTAAGTCTCATATTGACAACAATGTACTAGATCAATCTTTTTATATTTATTGTTCTTTCTTGGGAAACATTCATAAAAACAGCATTCTACCCAAGGAGGACATCATTGTGCCCAAGAATAATATCATGTCCAAGAAGGAGAATATAAGTAGTTAGGGTTTTAAAATTTTGTATATATATTATCGAAGCAGGTACAAGCGAGTACCCCTTATTCCCTAGCGATGGGCAAGTCAGTGTGACATGCCGCCCACCCCTAAATGTTAAATAAAATAAGAATATGTCTGTCTTGAAAGTTGGTATAAAAAGACAAGACAGAAATGACTGCTTGAATTTGAAAAAATTATCGATGAAAAGGTTAGAAAAAAAAATATAGCTAGATAGGACATATATCGCTTGCTTCAAAAGCAATTCGATATCAAGATATTAGGATTAAGGATAACTCTACCCTATTAATTGTATTCCATACAATAGCAACATCATGTGACTTTCAAGGAGTCACACCCTTTTCATTGAGATTTAGTGAGTCAAATGGATTGTGTTAAATGAGGTTGATTTATCCATAAACAAAGACTAGAAAACTTACAATAGATGTAGAGAATGAAAATAGAGCTCAAGTAAGATTAGATAAGAAGAAAACAAAGAAGAGAATATGTGATTAGGATTGAGAATAAGGGGTAGGGGAAGAAACTCGAGTGACAAGCTCAAGGGTATAGAGGGAAAAAATAAATTCTAAACCTTAAGTTGGGTGCATTCTTTCTATCTAAATGGGTTTTCATGACCAACTTTTCCAATGGTAATATTTTTTTCAAAATCTAATAGTCATATTGTTCTTTTCTTACCAATTTTTCTAACTCTCATATTTTGAATAATCCTGTAATCATATATGTCTTTCGATAGTTGTCTTTTTTCCTTCTTTATTTTTTAGCCTACTTTTCCAATGGTCAATGTTTTCAAAATCTAATGATTATATCTAATTGTCTATTTTACCAATTTTTCCAATAATCATATTTTGCATAATCTAATGGTCGATCATATATATTTCCCTCTATCAAATTGTCTTCTTTAACCAACTTTTCTTATATCCAATGGCCTCCTTTGCATGATAAAAATAGATCCATTTATTCACTAGTTTTTAACATTTATCTCAAACCAAGTATTTTGTTCTTTTGTTGCTTTTCATCTACATTTTTATTCCTCCATGGGTCGATGATCCCCTCTTTTGGTATTGATGAAATTCTACATGACTTTTACTCTAATTATATATTCAATATGATTGCAATAATAGCTATAAAAAAAGAACGATTGGCAAACAAATGAGCATCAAAGTATTTTGCTCAACTACCCATGTACCCTCCAAATGTGTGTTGCAGGAAGTTTTAAATGAGTTATGATGGATTTCTATGTATTCATTTCGCAGTAAAAGCTTATGAATTTTGGACAAAAATGAGATAATAGTGGAAGGCTTGATTTTTTTGAAGATGATTGCAACAATTAGGATGCACATGTAAGTATTACTAGCTAATCTTAGTGACACATTTGAATATTGGAGAAAGTACCACATAATTGAGTTTGAGAAATATTTGTTTAGGTCATTTTTGTGATTTTTTTCTTAGTAATTGAGGTCTCCAAATAGTAGTGACATTGGAAGATTACTAGCTGTTCAACTTTTAATAAATATTGGAAGGCACTAATTGCATGCATAGAAGATGAGAATTGTCCAAGTGCTTGAAAACGTATGTATTCTAGTCATGGACATGAAACAACAATTATTTTGAAAGTTGTAGCACCATCACTAGATCGGTTTTTTATATTTATTGCTCTTTATCAAAGGTCATGCTCATTTGTACAATTATTTGATCAATGATAATGAGTACACAATTTTTTGTTGACGGTATATATCTTTCTTGGGCAACATTTGTGAAAACAACTTTCTATCCAAGGAGGACAACATTATGCCCAATAACAATATCATGCCTAAGAAGGAGAATAAGAGCAGTTAGGGTTTTAAAACTTTTGTACCTATATGATTGGGGTAGGTAGCATGTGGGTACCCCCGGCCACCCACTACCTACCTATTCCCTAGCGATGGGCACATCCAAGTGGCATGCCACCCACCCATAATTGTTAGAGAAAATAAGAATATAACCGTCTTAAAATCTAGTAGACAAAAAGACAGTATAACTGCATGAATATTAAAAACATAATCGTTGAAAAATATGACTCTTGAAAAGCTTAGCAAAAAAGATAGTTAAATAGAAAAATTAATATTATGACTATTAGATTCTACAAAAGAAAAAAGAAAAAAAAAAGTATACAAAAAAGAACAAACAAGTAATGAAGAAGTAACATTCTATTATTATAGTGAGTTAGATGACTAATCATCCAATATAAAGTTAGGTTTTGAATAGCCTAGAAAAATTGGAAGAAAATGTATATTAGGTAAAACTAAAATGTTTAAAAGTTTGCTTATTCCAATGTGAATGCTTTTAGGCATGAAAATCTAAAGTTGGCCCTTAAGTGGGATATTTTATTAGAGTTTAGAAACAAAGCATCTATTTTATGTTACATATTCAACGTATCATGTTTTGTGATAGAGAGAGGAGAGACTAATTGTGTGGTAGAGGAGATAGAATTAACAGGAGATGACAAAACTTTGTAATAATATATACTTAATATTCCGGCTAGAAAATTGTTGGTTAAGCACATGCTACTTACAAGAAATTAAGCACCATGTTGTCATCGTCAACATATATATATATATATATAGGACTAGAAAGAGATATTTGGTCATTCTAAGTTCTAACGGCCATATATGTATATGTATATATATATACATACTGATTTCATCATTATTAACATTAGATGGAATTTGAGATACCATTCGATCATGACAATAACACAGATGATTTTAATTCATGTGTCATCGAAGTACGTAGGCATCGATCATTACATGCATGTAGAAGACAAAATATTGTCTCATGAGATTGCAAGCAAGAAAAATAAGATTACATTTGTTTTTAATAAATTTCCATTAAGGGGAATTATCGACTTTCAAGAAACATATTTGGTGGTTTCAGTTTAAAAATAAAAATAAAAGCAGTACTGTTGAATGACTATTTGGTGAAGTTTTGATACTTTTAACTAAGCTTGTTGTATCAATCATGGTTTGGCATCCATGTGTAATCTTATCCCTAAGTTTTGGATATGAAAAGCCATGGATTTTGACAATTAAGTTTGTAAATAATGGCTTTTTATTTTTAGTTCTTTCAACAATATATATATGGATCTAATTAACGTGATTTCAACATGTGAGATGATAATTATTTATATAAGGTGCCCTTTACTTGCAAGGTTTGACTTGACAAACTAAAAGCTGAAATTTCTCCCAAACATAAAGAGGAAATGGAGAAAAATGTGTTTGTTCTTCCAAATTACATGCTCAAAGGTTAGATGAAGCTCCTTTAGCTAGAGTTGAGTAAATTAATTTGATCCTCTACTGTCAAACTTGCAGTGTGATGAGAGATAAGAAAGATAAATACATAGAGTAGATCCTATAGCATTTACATTTTCATGTATCTATCTCTGTCGAAGGTTCTCTATGATCCATGTCTACCAAAGAAATTCTTTGCTTGATACTTTAACTAGGTGGCTGGTGGCAGATGTTTTGCATGGTTGGATCACCTGCTAATATCTCACAAGTTTATTTTTTCTTTTTGCATTGCATAGGAGTTCTTGGCGCCACTTCTTTTACTTTATAAAACCAGCCTTATGAACTATATATTTTTTTCAAGAAAATTCATTGAAGTTTCTCGATCCCTTACCATATTTTTTTATTCATATAAAAAATGCTATCAAGTTCGGCTAGACGACAGATCAGTGAGCTGAACACCTTGGATATCATCTTCCCATGTTTCGACAAAGGGTCAGAGCGACCCCTTCAAACCTCACATGTTGGAGCATCGTGCAAGTGGCACTTGGCCGAGACATTCTCCATTCACGGAATATGGATCCAAGTCTTTCCACGTTTCAGTAACTAATCAATCTACCTTAAATAGCAACTTTTCAATTATAAATTAATTAATGGAAAAGATTATAAAGGGCTTGGATTTTTTATGAGTCTAAACTTGAACTTGAGCTCAACAAATTTAAAACTAATTGAATCTTTCTTGAATTCCCTTTCTTTAACATAAATGTTAGGAAGTCATGTAAGATGATGTAAGATGCTTTATCTTTATCCCCAAATCTATTAGGATTGCCATAACATGCAAATAAGAATTCAAGGATTTATGATTTGGGGTTTTATATTAAGTTAAAATCTAATTTCATGAAAAGATTATTGTTTGGATTTGATCACGTTACTAGAAGGTGATGTTTGGCAAGTTAATTAAAATCTCTCTAACATTAGAAATGATTTTGAGTGAAAGATGTTTCATTGGCAAATATAAAACATCTAAAAACTCCTCAAAATTTTCAGTCAGTACCGTACATTGGATAGCCAAAGCCTGGCCACCATGGGATGGCCCAATCCCTGCCACCACAGTTGGGCTACCTGTGATGGCCATCAAGGGCGGTGCAATTTTAATGACATTGCAAGATTACTTCTTGTTGGCCAACACCATAGCTTTCCATACATATTAGAAGGTTTTGATTGCATGCTGCACTGAAGATGAAAGAATTGTCCAAAACATATGTATTCTAGTCATGGACATGAACCAAATGATCTTTCAATATGGCATTTTATTTTGTTTACCCAAGTCTCATATTGACATCAATGTACTAGATCAGTCTTTTATATTTATTGCTCTTTCTCTAGTTCGTGCTCCTTCGTGCAATTATTTGATCAATTATTCTTTTATTATTGTGAGTTAGGATGACTAAATATCCAATATGAAGTTAGGTTTTGAATAGCCTAGACAAGTTGCAAGAAATTGTATAATATTAGGTAAAAATAAAATGCTTAAAAGTTTGCATATTTCAATGTGAATGCTCTTAACTAGGCATGCATGAAAAATCTAAAGTTGGTCCCTCAAGTGGGACTTTGCACACAATACCAGATTTTAGAAACAAAACTTCAATTTTTTATGCTACATATTCAATGTATGTTTTGTGGTAGAGAGAAGAGAGACAAGTACCGGAGTGATAGCGAAGAGAAAATTAATTAACGGAAAACGACATAAACTTTGTAATAATATATACTTCATCAGGCTAGAAAATTGTTGGTTAAGCTACTTACAAGAAAGCACCATGTTGAGTATATATGGTAATATTCTAACAATCACTACATAATATATCAAATTCCCTTTATTTAGCAAGTTTTGACTAGGACATGAATTACTCCTCAAACACAGGAGATCAGGAAATGTATAAGAAACATCTGTCATCCTTCTTCCAAACTACATGGTGGAAAAAAGGATAACAGCTCCTTTAATAGCTAGGTGTCGAGTAGAATTTGGATCTCCTACAGTGAAGGATTTAAGAGTGATAGAAAGATATCTCTCTTCAATTCTACCGTCTTAGAGTTGAGTCAAAACTCTAAGGTTCTCTATCTATCTGTGTCAAGCAAAGAAATTCTTTGCTTCATACTTTGCTAGGTGAGTTATTATCGGTGGCAGATGCATGCATGGATTGACCTAAAAATATGTCAAATGTTTATTTTTCCTTCCTGGCATTGCGCGCATATATAGGAGTTCTTCGCGCCACTTTTTTTGCTGTATAAAACCAGCCTTATAAACTATATATATATTTTTTTCAAGAAAATTCATAAAAATCTCTCCCCTATCAAATTTTTTTATTAATATATTAATAAAAATGCTATCAAATTCGGCCAAACGACCGCGTGAACTCAACATGACCTTGGATATCATCGTCTTCCCATATTCTTTCGACGAAGGGGTTAAAGCGACCCCTTCAGACCTCACATGTTGGAGCATAGTGAAAGTGGCCCTCGGCTGAGACATTCACCATTCAGGGAGTAGTTCGTTGTACCTCATTTCCTCCCCTTTTCCTCCCATGTGAGGTGGACTCTTCAACCATTAATATTATTGTTCGCTTTTGCATTCTTCTTTTTTCTTTTTTAATTTGTTTTTCGTATTTTCTATTAGATTTTTCAAACTAGTGATATTTAAAGTCTTTCCACGTTTCAGTAACTCCACCTTAGCAAATTTTTAATATTAAATTAATGGAAGAGACTATAAAGGGCTTGGATTTTTTTTAGTCTAAACTTGAACCTGCGGGTTCAAAGAATTTAAGACCTTGGAAGTCATGTAATTAAAATACTTTATCTTTATCCCCTGATCTATTAGGATTGCCATAACATGCAAATATATACGAAATCATGGGTTTATGATTTCGTACTGACCCCATATAAAGATAAAGTTTTATATTAAGTTATAATCTAATTTCATGAAAAGATTAATGTTTAGAATTGACCACGTTACTAGAGGGTGATGTTTGGCAAGTTAATTAGAATCTCTCTTAGGTTAGAAATGATTTTGAGTCAAAAATATTTTATTAAAAATTATAAAACATCTAAAAAATCCTCAAGGTTTTCAAAAATTCAAAATCGAATCTACTAAATAATATTTTTTTAAAAAATTTAAACATATTAGAAAATAAAAATATAGCAGCCACCTCATACAAAGCCTAGCCACCATGGGTGTGGCCTAGTCCCTAGTCGTCACGATTGGCTACCCATGGTGGTGGCCACCATGGGTGGTGCAATTTGTCTATCATGGTAGCCATACTTTTTTTTTTTTTTTTAGGCACTGTCAGCTCAGCTAGCTGCCTCATGATGTCCACCACAGCCATGCAGCTAGACCTTGGCGAGTGTCTCTAATCGCTAAGGGTGGGCCAAATCAAGCCGCCATGGTCGCTAGAGTTTTCTACCTACCTCGTGGCGGTTTTATCTTCTTAAAAAAAAAATTCAAAAAAATTATTTATTATATCATCTTAAAATTCTTAAAAAAAACTAACATAATTTCAATGGGTGCCACCATTTTTTTAAAACTCAATGAAACCGATTCTAAACTATTTGCAATTATAACACAAACTATTCATAAAAATATTTTACATCCAAACATGATATCACCTTAGGTTAGCCCTAACATTATGTATAGACTAAGCAAGTACTACTACTGTCACGGCCAATCTCAAGGATAAAACGAATGAAAACTTTTCTTAGCTAGAACTGGCTAATTTCAAAGTTTCATTCAAGTTGGATCAGTATGTTTCATATTATTGGGTGAATTAATAATATATAACAAGGTTTAGTTTCACATTGCTACCTTTGAAATAGTAAAAGCATTCAAAACCCTTTTATCATATGTGGAGGGGTCAATATTGGTCTGGTCTAAACCAGAGCCCAAGATTCATTACCACTAAAGGATAATTATCCAAGGAAGTCGTATGATTTAAGGTAGGCCTAGCCACCCTAATTAGGGGGGATGAATCCTCAGCTTATGGGTATTCACAACGTGACGATCAAATAACTCTGATACCAAGGGATAAGCCTCCTCATGGCTAAGCATTGAGCAAGCTTAATATGTTCATAGCATTTATCCATTGGATCTCTACACCTATATATGGAGGTAATCGGTAACTCTTAAACGATCTGATTACATATTCTTGAATTACTATCCATCACTTGATATTGACTTAAGCATGGAAGTTGTCACAAGCACATAATGCCACCCACATAACAACTTACAGGTTGACGATCACGATCTATGGCTGGACACGTCCTTTACAGTGGTGCCGTTTGTGAGATTCTGTCATCTTTGATTTCAATTTTTCATTGGACGTCTATGTGGTTCCTCCATGCTGATCGTGACACGTTTTCAAGTAACTCGTGAACCGGAAACAATGGCTACTGATACGGAGACATGCTTGGCAGTCACATAGGAGAAACTAAAGATGGCATTAGATGCCATGAAAAACTTGAGGAAAGAGAATCAAGAGCTGAAACGCCGCAACCTTGAGCTTAGTGAAACTACCATGCCCAGCCATATCGAGCAGGCAGAAGAAGAGGCACATAACAATGGAGGATTAAACGTGGAAGATATAAAGAAGAAAAACCTGCACGATGAACTACATAGCCTCGCGAAGATCTTCCTTGGTTGAAAAATTATTAAGTCAGACAGATTTACCCAATAGAGCCAAAATCATGGTTGTGTCACTTCTATCCCAATTCAAAGTCCCACAGATAGAGATGTACAATGGATCAAAGGACCCTATGGATAACTTAGAGAACTTCAAAGTGCATATCACGCTATACGGGTTCCTAGGAGAAATCGCTTGCTGGGCTTTCCCCTTGACTCTAAGGGCAATGACAAGGGGGTGGTTTGGTACACTCTGACCCAGATTGATTGAAAGCTTTGAAGAGCTGGCGAGGTAGTTCCTAACAAAGTTTATGCCCAATAGAAGGCATCAGCGCCCAGCGACGTACCTCTTGACAGTCAAACAAAGGGAAGTTGGGAGCCTGAAGGCATACCTCACCCGCTTTATTAAGGAAGGGTTGACAACGGACGATCAAGATGGGAAGATTTCTAGCAACCTTGTTGGGAGGAATCTGGCCACGCAGTCCGTTCATGTCTGAGTTGGCTAGAAAGACCCCATCTACCCTGAGAGAGTTCATGGATAAGGTAGACGACTTCGTCAACACCGAAGACACGTTGCAGGCCCTTGTAGAGCTAAGGAAAGGGAAACCTAAGATAGAACACAAAGCCAATTTAAGGGACAAGAAGTCTACATCAAACCATCAAGACAAGAAGTGCGAGAGGCGAGAAGAGCATAACACTAGACTTATCCACAACAATTTGATTGTACAAGAAAAAGAGGAGTCGAAAAGAGAACATTGCCAGCCCAGAACCAACAACTGCTACTACAAGTACCACTAGACGAACTTGCACCAAACAGAAGACTGCACGACCACGAAGAAGAGAGTAACTGAATTGGAAGGCACTAGGGAGTTAGAGCGAATGGTTGCAGAGTACTCAAAGCCCAAGCGGTGGTATGAATGAGGACACAACTCTCATAGAAGTGACAGCCCATACAGGCAGTGACCACCGAGAGAAGATACTCGTGGCAATAACAAAGACAGGGTGCCCCTAGGAGAAATCAGGACAATAGCAGGCAGATTTGCTGAGGGCGATGTGACCTTGTCTAGCAGGAGGGCGCATCCCCGAAAGGCAAGATATGAAGAACTTTATATGGCAGACAAGTCTCCCAAGCATCAAAGGCTTAATACCTCAGTAGCTATATCTTTTGCGGAAGAAGATTTTGAAGGGGTGTTGTATCCACATGATGATGCACTAATGGTAACCCTCTTGGTTGCTAATTACACCACCAGGCGAAAACTCATTGACAATGGTAACTTGGCAAACAAATTATTTTGGGAAGCCTTCATGAAAATGGGGCATAGATGCGACTAAGCTGAGACCTTCTCCAACGTCGTTGAATGGCTTTTTTGGAGATTTGATCAGGCCAGTGGGTGCTATCACTCCCCTAGTCACTGTTGGAAAAGAAGCACTTGCTGCCACTACCATGATCAAATTTTTGGTCGTGAAGGCACCCTCCTCATATAATGCTATACTAGGGTGACCAACATTGAACAACCTCATGGCAGTTACATCCACATACCACCTCAAAATGAAGTTTCCAACCAAAGCCAGAGTGGTAGAAGCACAGGGCGAGCAGGACCTAGTGTGGGAATGTTATGTACAGGAGCTAAGTAGCAAAGGAGGAGAGGTGTGTACTATCACAAGAAACAACGACCAAGTTACTCAAGAGGGCGGCCATAATACCTTGCCTCCACCTCCCGCAGTCTTTTTGGAAAGGGCCATGGAGGTTAGGGATGAGCAGAGCCTACAGCAAGCAGAAGTCAACAAGCCTTTGGAGATTGTGACGTTGTGCCCAAACCACCCCTGATGTGAACCCCAATCGACTCGTTTTGAGACCCAACAACAATATTGGAAAACAAACCCAAGAAAGCCAAACTCAAGTCTATGGATGGAGAATCTAGATCCGATGAGAAACTCGTTTCAAGAACTTAAATTATATTAAAATCTAGACCCGTTGAAGAACTTGTCTCAAGAACCCAAATTACAAGTAGGAGCGCCACAAAGGTTGTGATTTACCTTTGATAAGTTCAAAATTTCAATTAAGAACAAGAGGAGTAAACTCAACTCACCAATAAAATTCAATGATGTCTAACCTCTCAAATAAGGCTACAAGTGGTTTAAATAAACAATCCCTAAAAACCCTAAGTGAATAGTGTCGAGAGTACTGTAGTGTGAACGGTGCCCTCACTACAGTAACTTCTAAAACCCTAGTTTAAATAAAATAATAACTTTTCAAATAAGCCATTGACCAAAATACAAGGTCTTTCCAAAATCCCTAGTTTATTAGAAATAAGACGTGTGGGCTGGACATCCCCCAAGCCCATTTATTCTAGATTAATTCCTATGACTAATAATATAAGCCTTTTTAATAAAATAAATAAGTCTATGGCTTTCAATAACAATAGGCTCAAGTCGTGTCTTCCATAGCGTATCACATGGATGAAAACTGGATCTCCTTTTCTCAAGCCCATCTTGAATGTTGGGGTCTTGCTAAGCACGTCTCAAATGGATTTCACCCATCCTTGCATAGCTTCCCTGATCTTCCTAACTCTTGATCTTGTAATTGCCCCATCTGAAACTTGTAAAGGATCTTTACGACTTGTCCACTTTTGGGCCCATCATTCCCCCTCTCCTCATAAGGATTTGACCTCGAATTTCCACCTGGATCAAAGGGAAAAATATCAGAAACATTTAAAGGAGTATAAATATGGGGCTTATCTAGAAGATCCACTTGATATGAATTATCATTAATTTTCTCAAGAATGTGAAAATGTCTATCCAAGCCACTCCTGTCATCAACAAGCAAAAACATCAATACTAAAGGAGTATGTGGATTAAAACCATATAAAATTTCAAAATGAGAATAAAAAATGGTAGTATGTATGGTTCTATTATATGCAAACTCTAACAAGGGCAAATGATACTCTCACAAACGTTCAGGCAATAAGTCAATGAAAGGCAAATGATGCTCCTACAAACGTTCATGAAACACATCTAAAGTCTTCCTTACACCAAAATGACCACTCCAAGTATATGTGACCTCAATGAATGGCAAACCATACTCCCAAAAGTGTTCATGCAATACGTCTAAAATCTTCTTTATACCAAAGTGACCACTCCAACTATATACAAACTCAATGAATGGGAAACAATACTCCCACCAATGGTCATGCAACACTTCTAAGGTCCTCTTTATAGCAAAATGTCCCAGCAACCCACAACCATGCACAAGCAACTCATGCATAAAACTAGTAGGCTTACAAAGTCTATTCTCTCTAAATAAATACCAATCTAGTCTATAGTACTTACCAAACAATGCTTTCTCACATACGCCGTACACACTAGCAAAGTCATCATCAGTAGCATGCAATTTCTTATCATTTTCAAATCTCAATAACTTTGCATCTAAAATGAAGACAAGGACATACCTTCTTGATAATGCATCAAACACAAGATTTTCCTTACCATGTGTGTATTTGATTTCCTTAGGAAAAGTCTCAATACATTCCTCCCACTTAGCATGCATTCTAATCAACAACTTACCTTGTCCCTTCAAGTGTATCGATGACTCATGTTCTTGAAAGAAATGTCAGGTAAGGATTGTCACGCCTAGCACAAAGTTAATATAATGCTCTATCTCTCTAATAGGTGGCAATCCACTAAACACACTACTAGGAATCATGACCTCATATCCCTACAACAAAAAAACAACAACACTAGGCAAAAGTACGTCAAGTTCGTTAGTATTAAAACTTGTCTTAGTATAAAAACTTACTTTCCTTTTTGTTTTCCTCTCATTTTCTGCACTATCTCTTTTCTTTTTACTCTCTTTGTTCTTTTCAATCTCTCCTTCTCTTGAGGTTTTGGCTTCACTATTTTTTTTTCTCAATCTCACTTTCACTCTTTCTTTTTTTATCAATCTCATTTTCTCTCTTTCTTTTTTGATCAACCTCACTTTCTTTCTTTCTTTTTTGATTAATCTCACTATCACTCTTTCTTTTTTTATCAATCTTCGTTTCTCTCTTTCTCTTTTGATCAACCTCACTTTCACTATTTCTTTTTTTTATCAATCTCACTTTCACTCTTTCTTTTTTGATCCACCTTACTTTTCAACTTGAGTTGGTCCTCATGAACCTATGCTGGAGTTAAAGGAGCAAGTTTGATTGTTTTTCCATCCTTTTCAAAACTATACATGTTTCTGAACCCATCATGGATCACTTTCCTATCACACTGTCATGGCCTCCCCAACAAAATATGGCCAGCATGCATAGGCGCTACATTACAAAGCACCTCATCCTTGTACTTTCCAATTGAAAAAGACACTAACACTTGCTTATTTACCCTAACCTCCCCACAATCATTCAACCACTGCAACTTGTATGGTCTAGGGTGTTTCAAGGTAGGTAAATTCAACTTTTTAACTAAAGTAGTGCTAGCAACATTAGTACAACTTCCTCCATCAATAATCATACTACATACCTTGTTGTTGATGTGGCATCTAGTATGAAAAATGTTCTCTCTCTGTTGCTCTATATTATCCATCTTAAATTCTGTATTAGGAGCACGCCTAACAACAAGAGACTTGCCATACTTTTCATTCTTATCATACATATTCTCAATACTAGGCTCACGTCTTTTCCTATCTCTCCCACCTTGTAGATTTCTACTCATTGTATCTCGATGATCTATCATATCCCTCACGTCGGCTAACATCATGTTCAACCGCTCAAACTATTGTTGCATAGCCTACAACACAAATGAGTTATCTACCATCCCCTTTGGAGATGAGTTACTTTTATGAGACATTGTATGCGCTGCAGAAAAAGGAATGTTGGTGGAAAAAGACCTCACATGCTCTCCCTTACGTGTTTACACTCAAATAATAGTACTTCACTCATGTTTCCCTCTTAATTGGCTTTTTCCAAATAATAATCTCACACTCTCTTGCCTTTTACCTCAAGAGTTTTCCCACTCAAGTTCTTTAAGAACTAATTGAACTCAATCAAGACAATACAACTTTATTTTATTCCAACTAGTAATTAGGTCTAAGAAACAAAGAACAAGAGAAAACACGAAAGGAATGACATGAGACTCAAGGAATTTATACAATGGAAATAGTAATTACAAAACAAGATACCAACTAAAAAGATGTATTCAGCCCCTTTAAAGATAAAGCTCAATCAATAAAATAAAATTTCAGATTTTGTTTTTTACTTTTTCTTTTCTTTTCCTTTCTTTTCTTTTCTTTTCTTTTCCTTTCCTTTCCTTTCTTTTCTTTTCTTTTCTTTTCTCTTCTTTTTTCAACAATTCAACCACAAACAGAAATATTCAATTGTGATAATCAAAAAATTAAATTCAAACACATAAAAATTGATAAGGAAATATAAGGGAATCAATGAAACCCTATAAATTTCAAACCCTAGATGACGCAAATTTTGGCAGCCCTTAAACAAGGAATTTAGCCACCCTATGATGATGAACATGAAACCCAAATGATAGAGTAATTTGGCAGCCCTAGGAAAAATGAATTTCTACACTTTTTTTTTTTTTTTGCAACCCTAGAACATTGAAGTCCTAGAATTAACGGTACAATAAATAAAAGATAGAATCAGACCTAATTGGAAACCTTGCTCTGAATATCAAATGATGTGAACCACAATCAATTCGCTTTGAGACCCAACAACAATATTGGAAAAACAAACCCAAGAAAGCCAAACTCAAGTCTATGAATGAAGAATCTAGACCCGTTGAGATCTCCTTTCAAAAACCAAGATTATATTAAAACCTAGACCCGTTGAAGAACCCGTCTCAAGAACCCAGATTACAAGGAAGAACGCCACAAAGGTTGTGATTTACCTTTGATAAGTTCATAAATTCAATCAAGAACAAGAAGAGTAAACTCAACTCACCAATGAAAATTCAATAATGTATAACCTTCTCAAATGAGGATACAAGTGGTTTAAATAAACAATTACTAAAAATCCTAAGTGAATAGTGTCGCGAGTACTGTAGCGTGAACAGTACTGCACTACAGTAACTTCTAAAACCCTAGTTTAAATAAAATAATAAATTTCCAAATAAGCCATTGGCCCCAATACAAGGCCTTTCCAAAAACTCTAATTCATTAGAAATAAGACGTGTGAGCTAGACATCCCCCAAGCCCATATATTCTAGATTAATTCGTATGACTAATAAAATAAGTCATTTTAATGAAATAAATAAGTCCATGGCCTTCAATAACAATAGGCTTAAGTCATGTCTTTCATAGCGTATCACATGGATGAAAACTGGATCTCTTTTTCCCAAGCCCATCTTGAATGTTGGGCTCTTGCTAAGCATGTCTCAAATGGATTTCACCCATCCTTGCATAGCTTCCTTGATCTTCCTAGCTCTTGATATTGTAATTGCCTCATCTGAAACTTGCAAATGATCTTTATAACTTGGTCCACCTTGGGGCCCATCAACCCCAATGCCATAACTCAGATTGGAACCCAAATCCCCCCAAAAGACTAAGAATCCTTAAAATGGCTGCTAGTAAAGCACCGGGATGTATTTGCCTGGAGTCATGAAGATACAAAAAATGCCCTATGACAAGGTCCTAGACAAGCATGGACAACCGAAATCACACCACTTTTAGGGTCAAGCCCAGCTTTGGAGGACTTCCCGAGGGGTCTAGTGTATGCCCTAGGAAGCTTGCAAGAAAGGCATGGGTCAATTGGAATGTGGCTCACGTTTTCCCTTTTGACCATGCCATGGCTCAACGCCGATAGCCCCGTAACACTGCCGCTAACATGCATTGACAGCTTCATGACACTGCCACTAACATGCCTTGACAACCCCATGACACTGCCGTTAGCATGCCCTGACAACCCCATGACACTGTCACTGACATGCCCTGACAACCCCACGAGCCATGCCTTGACGTGTCCTAATAGCCCATGTGCAAAGCCATGACATTGTCACATATATGTCCTAATAGCCTCATGGGCCATGCCATGACACTGTCGCTGACATGCCATGGCATGCCCAGCAACCCATTAGCACGCCCAGCAAGTAGCCTCAATGCCCAGGTAACACCCAACAGCAACCCAGTGCCCATCAGCATGCCCAGCAGCACCAACAGCCTATCAGCAAGCCCAGCAAGCAACCTTGGCCCCTTGCTTGGGCCTTGTCAACCACACACACAGCACAATACCCATGGCTCATGCCATGGGCCAGCCTAGGCCAACCTTGGACCAAGGCATACCACAGGCCATCAAAGGCCCATGCAAGTCTTATTTTATTTATTTATTTATTTTACTTATTTTAATTATTTTACCAATGGACCTTTTAAGATTTTCACCTATGTAATTGCTTTAAATATGACCCTTAGTCATTTCATTTACATCTTTTGGCATATTTTCCGTTGTGGACAGTTTGAGTTGTGTTCTTAAGATCCTTTCGGTGCCTTTGCACTTAGTCTACTTGGGTGCAATTCATGAATCCCAAAGAGATTATCATCACCTTGCAATTTGTAAATAGGTGGTGACTCCATTTATCTCAATTCATCATCTTGTAATTCGTGAATAGGTGGTAAATTATTTATCTATCTTATGAGTATTTTTCTTTATTTTCCATCCAATTATCTATCTTTGTTCTTATATATTTCCTAGTTTGTTCATATATATTTTCTTGCATATCAAACATATCATACATCTCATTCTTCCTAATCTTTGATTTCTCAAAATATTCATACATACCAAAAAATAAGTCTTCATCTTCCCTTTGTTTATCAAAGACAAAATTCACTTTCCATCATTCCATACACATATCTTACACTTTTCTCACCTCACAAACAGATATCATGCCTCCCTCATGCCAAGTCCATATATCTCTTATTCTTCCTATGCATAAAACCCTAGCCTTCTTCCTCCATTAAGCCCTAGCCGAAAACCCTAACTTCCATAAGGATTTCCTAAATTTTAGGAAACCCTAGCCCACTCTCCATATCAAATCCCTAAATTCTAGGAACCACCCTAGAATCACTCAAACCTTAAAACAACCTTCTTTTCTTGCCTTAGCCGAAATACCCAATCCTTAAATCATCTCCTACATTTTAGGAGTCCATCTTCCAACATCCAATAGTCACCTTATCCATTACCCAAAACCTATCTTTCATACCCAAATCCCTAAATTCTAGGACTAATCCTAGACTCATTCAAACCCTAAGATCATTTCCATATTTGACCAAGCCAAAACCCTAGACATCCCAAAACAATTCCTCCAAAATTCGTAATCCCCTTCATCCACTATTCAAACCCTAGCCTCACTTCACCATACCAACCCTAATCATCACCCAAGTGGTGCCAACATGAAGGGTCATCATCAAGCCGTGCCACATTGCATCTAATACACAAATTCATCACTTAGATCACCCTAACTCATCATCATCAACAATTCCACCACTAAACACCATACCTCCATTAACCTAAGAACCCTCCATTGTCATATTCAAGCCAAGGCCAAGTAAGAGGACAAGAAACATTTGGTGGCTTGCTCACCATTGGCTTCATCAAGGAGGCCCATTACCCTGAGTAGCTATCTATTGTCCTAGTAAAGAAAGTGAAAGAGAAGTAGAGAATGTGCATGGACTTCACCAACCTAAACAAAGCCTGCCCAAAATACAACTTCCCTTACCACGAATTGACGTCATCATAGATGCCACCGCAAGGCACAAGATGTGGAGCTTCATGGACACCTACTGAGCCTATAACCAAATCCAAATGCACCAAACAGATGAAGAGAAGACGTCGTTTATCACAAACCATGGACTATATTATTATCAAGTTATGCCATTTAGCCTGAAGAATGCGGGGGCAAGCTACCAAAGGCTAGTCAATCGAATATTTTAAAAGCCAGATAGGAAGATCCATGGAAGTTTATATGGATGATCTGTTAATTAAAAGTAAAGAGCCTGCCTAACATCTGCCCAACCTAAGGGAGGCATCACAATATTACGATAGTACAAGATGAAGCTAAATCCATCAAAATGCATGTTTGGAGTGGGGTCAGGTAAATTCTTGGGTTTCATTGTGTTTGAAAGAGGGATTGAAACCTCCCCAGAAACAATCGAAGCTATTTTGAATATGAAACCGCCGAAGAGCCTAAACAACACTCAACTCCTATTGGGAAGGGTAGCAACCCTAAACAGGTTTGTCTCCAAGCCCACAACAAGTGCCTTCCCTTTTTTAGGGTTTTACACAAAGTAAACCCCTAGAATGAGGAGTGTGACAAAGCTTTCTAGAAACTAAAGCAGCATTTGGCCAACCTACCACTTTTAAGGCAACCTATAGAGGGAGATATACTTTACATATCTTTGGCGGTATCCCCCCATGCCTTTTTAGCTGTCCTGGTCAAGGAAAAGGAGACTGCTCAACTGCCTGTGTATTATGTAAGCTGAGATTTAAGGAGAGCAGAAGTAAGGTACCCACAAGTGGAGATGCTAGCTTTTACCTTGGTGACAGCGATTAGGAGACTGCACTTGTACTTTCAAGCCCACACGATCAAAATACTCACGGAAAGCCCACTATTGAAACTGTTATAGAGGCCAGATAGCTCAAGGAGGCTAGTAGGATGGTCGGTTCAGCTTAACGAATTTGACATAGAGTATTTACCAAGAAAGGCCATGAAAGGGCAAGTGTTGACAGACTTTGTCACCGAATTCTCAGGGTTCCCACTGGAAGTGGTTGCCACCACGACAAGAAAACCATGGGCTCTCTTTGTGAATGGCTCTTCCTATCAAGTAGGATGGGGGGTCGAAATCCACATAATTAACAATGAAGGGCCAGAGTATCGATACATGGCAGCACTCGCATTCAAAACCACCAACAATAAAGCAGAATACGAGGCACTTGTGGCAAGGCTCTCAATGGCCAAAGCATTAAGGGCGATCGAGGTAGAAGTAAAGTTGGACCTACAAGTGGTAGTCAACCAAGTTTTGGGAACATACACCACCAAGGGGGAAATTTTGAAACAGTACCTAACTCGGGTCTAGGAGGCACGCAACCGATTCTCATATTTTAACATTTCTCAAGTGCCTGGGGAAGACAAAGCAGTAATGGATAGGTTGGCACGTGCAACATCTAGGACGGAGGACGCCCTTCTCCCCTAGGAAGTTGAGAAGAGAATAATTAAAGTCCCAACGATAGGATCGGAGGTCTGTGTCATAAGTAGCAATGATCTCGAGTTGGCTAACAATCTCATCAGGTACTTAGACACAAGTGAACTCCTTGAGGGGAAAGAGGAGGCAATATGAACAAGAAGGAAGGCGGCAAGATTTTTAAAAGTAGATGAGGTCCTTTACAAGAGAGGCTTTGCCACCCCCTTACTTCGACGCATCTCACCACAAGAAGCACAGTATGTTCTAGCTGAAATACAAGAAGGGATATATTGAAACTACTTCAGAAGAAAGACACTAGCTAGAAACGAGGTGAGGACAGGATACTACTGGCCCAATACACTCAAGAACTTTAAAGAGTTTGCAAAAAAGTGCATCAAGTACCAGACATATGCACCGGTATAACATGCCCCCTAGAGGAGCTGACTGCCATGATCGCCCCTTGGCCTTTCGCTCAATGAGGTGTGGACTTAGTCAGGCCCCTCCTGCCCAGAAAGGTTGGAGTTAAGTTTATGATTGTAGCAGTCAACTACTATAAGAAATGAACAATGGCAGAACCTTTAGGGACCATCACAAGAGGGTCAAGCCTAGAACATTTAAGCTATAAGACCTGGTTCTGAAAGAAAGAAGAGTCACCACCAAAGAGAAAGGCAAGTTGGGACCCCATTGGGAAGGACTCGACCATACATGGTGGTGGCCAACAACAGACCAGGGTCCTAACGTTTGAAGGATAGCCAAGGCAAAGAGCTACAACACCCCTAGAATGTGAAGCACTTGAAGAAGTTTTACCCTTGATGATATTTTATTTTCTGCTCTTGGAACATTTGTTAGAACAACGTTATTGATTTCTTTTTTTTATGAATAAAGTGTCCATTCCAGGCTAGTCTTGAGTCACCCTTAAACACCAATGACTAGTCCAAAAACTCGCAATGCCAAGTAAAGAGGACATGGAAGTCAGCAAACGATGCCACCATTAAACACCAATGACAAGTCCAAAGACTCGACGTGCCAAGTAAAAAGGGCGCAGAGATTAGTAGACCATGTCACCCTTAAATACTAATGATGAGTCCAAAGACTCATTGTGCCAAGTAAAAAGAGCGCGAAGGTCAACAAACCACGCCACCCTTGAACACCAATGACAAGTCCAAAAACTCGTAGTGCCAAGTAAAAAGGGTGCAGAAGTCAACAGACAGTGCCACCATCAAAAGATAAGAAAAGCACAAATCACAAAAGCGATAAGAGCGCAAAAGAAAGCAGCAATAAAAGAGAAGTTTAGTATGTTTACCAAGCCCTTAAAAGGTCCCAAAGTATACAAGCATGAAAGTGTTCATATTATTTACAAGGATTTGTACAAAAAACAAAAGAAACTATAAAAGACTAAGTAGTGGAGCCACTAGAAGTTGGTGGTGGAGGAGAACTATCAAATTTGTTGAGTATAGTGTCCCAGTCGAAGGTATCAACAAGCTGAAGTGAGGCCGCATCAGGTTTGAACAACTCCAGATCTAGCCACCTCAAGTCGGCAAGGGGATTGGCTAGAAAATGAGACATAAGTCACAACATGCTAGCACCATAAGCATAACCAATGGCACGGTCCCTCACAGCACGCGCTAAGGCCAACTGTGAGTGAAGACGAATGACTTTCTCCCTCACAGCCAACAATTCAGACTCCAACGCATGCGTCTCTTGAGTCTTTTCCTTCAGGCACATATCCTTGTGAATAAGGACTTCATGGATCTTCCTCTGCTACTAATCGAGCTCAACTCAACTTCTCTTGTATTCCTCGTGCCGTTGTTTCAACTCCTCCAGAGAGTCACGCGCCTCTAAGAGATCAAGATTAACTTGTTGCCTCCTCTCCTCTGCAGCCGCCAATGCTTCCACAAGTTCAGAGCAACGTAGTTGGGAACTAGATAGATCCTAGCAGATAGATTTGAGCTCTTTCTTAATGGCTAAGAGTTCAGAACTGACGTGACCTCGCTCTAACTTAAATTCCCTTTGAGCAAGGGAAATTTGAGTCCTAGCAAAGTCCCACTCTAACTCTAAAAGCCCCAAGGAAAAAGCTGTCCCGAGCCTTCACCTCCCCATCACGATGGAGTTCATCCCAAAGGTAGAAAACTTTGTCGAGGAGAATTTCCAGGTCGCTCACTAGGGAGTGGGTTTAGCTGTCAGCTTGCTCAAGTAGGATCTCCAACTTCGCCCTCTCAACCTTCCATTTTTCAAACTCCCTCTTTGCATAAAAAGACAAGACGAGCCTAGAACAAACTTCATCTTCCAAGCCAGCCTGGTTCGCCATAAACCATGCTGCTAAGTCATCAATGCCCTACAAAGATGAGACCAAATGAGAGTAAATAAAAGAGAGAAGGAGAACTAGAAGTACCTTAGATAGAAAATGCCTGAGCCAGTTCGCCATGCTGCTAACAACTTCACTTTGGGTAGGGGCAGTGGAAGAGGAGGCACCTCCCAAAACCTCCTCATCCCCTTGGCTTCTGGAACATAGCGAGGGCCAAGAAAGAAAGCTTCAGGCGACAACGCCACTGAACCTGCACCTATCGTAGGGGTTTCACCAAGACTCCTCATATGGCGAGAAGCATTATGGTAGGCAAGGTCTACATAGCTAACGCCCTCACTCACGAGGCCACCCAGAGGAGTACCCTCCTCTAGGAGAGAGGACTCGACATCATCTCCAAAAGACGAAGGGAAAAGAAAAGGAATAGAAACCTGTTCGCCGCTTACACCCAGGTCGAGTGGAGGAGTCTCTCCCTTACAAATAGTGGTCGGCAAAAAGTGAGGAGTGGAACTTCCTCCCTCGCCCTCTTTTGGTACCTCTTCCATGATAAAGGTCTCGCCACCCTCCTCTTCGTCCCAAGTGGTGTCCTTCTTGTCACCGCCCTCTTCTTTGCACTGAGTGGCATCTTTCTTGTGGCCTTGGGCAGTGACCTCCTCTTTGCCAGCCCCAGGTAGTATCCTCTTTGCTGTCCAAGGCAACATCCATATCGCTGCCCCAGGCGGGACCCTCCTTATTACCCAGAGAAACATCCTTCTCTTCGCCTAAACGCCCCTTCAACGTCAACGTTGACCTCGCCGCTCTCCCCGACCAGATCCTCAAATATGGGAAATTCAAAGGTGGGGCCGGACACAAAATCAAGATTTTGAACAAGAAGGTCAAAATCAAATGTGGTGGCCAGTTTAGAGAGGGCTTGGCCCATTAAGCCCTTGATGTCATCAAGGCTTGGAGAGGGCCTACTCACTAGCAAGTGTTTGGGGGTGAAGGTGGAGTACCCTTAGGTTTGTTGGATGTGAGGGAGGCATCGCCACCTATGCTTGAAGCCCCCCTCTTCGCCGCAAGAGAATATGTGTTTGTGTTGGTGGAGTGAGAGCACTTCCGCAGCCTTTGGGTAGTTATTAAGGAAAGTTTCGGTATAAGAAGTGGCGCCATGGCCTTAATTAAGAAGAGACACCCTTTGAACTTCGAAGGGTTGGGCACCATAAAAAAATGATCAATATTTGTGGGGGTTAGCAGGGCCTTGATCCAAAGGGCATCCTCATGGTCGGCCGCCCAAGCACAAGCCATCTCGATACAGGCTCGCTCCAGTTCAGATAGTGGATCCAAGGTTGTTGCCAAGCCTTTTACACCTGGAGCACTATACACAAGCAAAGGAGAACCTTCCACGCATGGGAGTGAAGTTGCGCAAGTGCTATCCAGAGAACATCAAGACCATTGCGTATGGGGCGACAAAAGAGGAATCTCAAACCTTGAGTTAGGGCGCAAACAAGAAGGGCAACTTTTTTGCCAACCTTTCTTGGTCGACGCAACCACGATTAGGGAGTTCCAGGAGTACTGAATCTGGGATCCCATACTAGCTACACAAGTTCTTCAAATCCCTAATTGTAAGGGAGGAGTGCCACTCGTAACCCTCAAAGGTTGAGACATCTTTCACAGAAGAAGACTCCGAGAAAGTAGGGGTTTGCGGTATGCTTCATTGAGCCATTGGATAGTTGCAGAGAGAGCAAAAAGGGGAGTGGAATGAGAATTGCAAAGAGAGCAAAAAGGAGAGTGAAATGAGAGGTTGCAAAGAGAGTAAAGGGCCATTGTAGTGGAATTCAAGAAAGTAAAGGTAGTGAAAAGAAAATGGGAAGAAAAGGAAAGTGAAAAGAAGCCTGGAAATGAAGAGAGAAAGAGGAAATGGCAAATCTCATCATTACCTAACTAGGTGATGAGATGGAAATGGAACGTGGCAACAGTTACTGGGTAATGTATGCATGTCCCCCGAAGTTTGAAATTCCATTTCTTAGTTCTTGGTAAGAGGGAATGGCAAAGCAAGACAATAAATGAGCTAGTGGGGTAACTCATAATTTGAAATACCTTTAGGAAAACAAACCAAGATATGTACATGCCTTATATTAGTAAATTCCCCCCGCTTACATGCGAGAAGAATTAGCGAGGTAACTGGAGGGGTCAATATTGGTCTGGCCCAAACCAAAACCCAAGGCCCATTACCGCTAAAGGATAATTATCCAAGGAAGTCATGTGATTTAAGATAGACCTAGCTGCCCTGATTATTAGGGGGGATGAATCCTCAGCCTATGGATATTTACGACATGGTGATCAAATAATTTCGATACCTTAGGGATAAGACTCCTCATTACTAAGCATTGAGCGAATTTAATCTATTTGTGGCATTTATCGATTGCATCTCTATGCCTATATATGGGGGAGTAACAGGTAATAACTCTTAAACAATCTAACTATATATTCTTGAATTATTATCCATCACTTGTTATTGACTTAAGTATCAGAGTTATAACAGACACATAGTGCCACACACATAACGACTTGCAGGTTGATTATCACGATCAGTGGTGAGACACGTCCTTTACAATATGTACATTTTATACCAATAAAATGACTGAAATGGACAAAAGCATGAAGACCATCGAACCACTCTAAGTGTAGACTAGTTTTCATTGACATTAATGTCATTTCTGGCTAGTTTGGGTATTAAAGTATTTTGAGAATAATCTACCTCTATTTATTATTTTATCATTATTTATTATTTTCATTACCTTTTATTACTATTGACTACTATTCAATATATTATTATTACTTTTTCATTATTTTTTT
Organism: Carya cathayensis; assembly: GCA_011037825.1. Classification (NCBI taxonomy): domain Eukaryota; kingdom Viridiplantae; phylum Streptophyta; class Magnoliopsida; order Fagales; family Juglandaceae; genus Carya; species Carya cathayensis. The sequence goes on along the minus strand of QGSO01000347.1, from coordinate 1,392,065 downwards.
ACTACTATTTACAAAATATTTGAGATCACCTTACTAGCCAAATGCAAATCTAAAAAGCAAACATAGTCGTAGGAAACAGGTTTGTACAATTGGTTTAAACATTAATATTAGATCGAGAATGTGAAAAGAAATCTATGCAAATTCAGATAGATATATGAACTGGTGGCCATGATTCTCTTACCAATCTCCATACACAAAAAGTAGTGTTGAAAAAGTCCTAAAAAGTCCTGATCAGCTAATTAATTACATCGACTTTTTTTCGAAGAAAAATGGGTAAACTAAGATGGGAAATTATATCAAATTAAGTTTTTGTTGTTCACCTTTCGGAAAGATGATATATATATATATATATATAATCTGGTAAGCTTTTTCAACGACATTTCTTTTTCAATATTTGAAAACTAGGTCCATTGGGTTGCGACAACTGAAAGATAAATTGCAAAGGAATTGAAAGCGAATTTCCACAGTGCTCTATTAAATTGGGATTTCATAAGGAGATAGTCATTTAATAGAGGTTGTGTTTCACTATTAAATTGGTATTTCCTAATGTGCCTACCCAGTATAAAGTTACTAGTATCCCTCTAACATACTGATCTTAATATCATATCGATAAATCCCTCAAACCTCGGTATAGTATGATGAAAAAGCTCTCAAGCCGCAGCTATTAAAGAAGTGACTCCCTCCTATTTATGGAACCCTACGAAGTCTTCGTCTTCGGCATACAACTCCTTCAAGCATTAAAAGCCCACTACTTCCTGGCTCATAGTCACAAGTCAGTCTATCATTATTGCATAGACAGAGAGAAGAAAAGGCCGGCTTCTATCGAGAGAAATCCATAACGAGATCTCATAAAAATAATACATTAAAAGTATAGTTGATCTAGAATTAATGGGTATTACATACATGAAAAGTACAGTTGATCTAGAATTAAATGGTATTAATTAATATTCATTTAATCTCAATTTTTTTCTGATTAAATTGTTGAGACAATGATTAAGATTTAAGAAATTCTAAATTGTGCAATAATCTGAAAATTTTAAATGAATTGAACCAATAAAAAAATAATTAAGGAGATCTTAATTTGCGCGAGGGAGAGAACGTCAAAGCAATAAAATATTACGTAGTCTTTCGTATTTCATAGCTGTTTAATTCCCACGTCACATGAAGCACTCGATCCTTAGGTTTTTGGAGTATTTTTCTGTTCTAGAATCTACATTTCTTTCGAATGATCATTTTAACCATAGAATTAATTAAGCTTTAAATTATAACCTTGTCCATATGTTTGGGACTTCCGACCCCTTTGTTTCTGGCTAACTCTTCAACAAGAAATTAGCCCGTTCCCAATCATAACAGAGGGCAATTTTGGCAGGAGAATCGCTGTGTGTACATATGAAATCAACAGAAGGGAAATTTAATTTTTGGTAGCCGAAGTACTGGGTTCAGAATGTGGAAGATTTGAAGGGGGTACTATGAATGCCTAATGGATAAGCCATTCGATGGAGGCACAGCTTTGGTTTTGGAAGGAAACGACGACCAAGCTTCAACTAGACAGGAAAACGTAGTGGAGGCCAGAGATGGAGCTTTGGGACGTATTCGGAAATGGGGATTCTCACAGTGTCTACGTATGGACTGAACGGAAGAGATTTCAGTTGCAATTTGTCGAAAGATCGATGAAAACCACACGGAGAAGAGGAGGTACAAGCTAGAGTGAATAAGTCACGGACAGGATGGGAAATAAGCTGGCAATTTTGGCCCCCGGATATTAATTAATATATGGCAGCGAAATTTTTCACCGCTAAAAGCATAATAAATTGCTGGGATTAAGTAAGTGACACCCCTCGCCACTAATCAGGATTATTTTTTACAACGATTAAAATATCGCCGTGATAACCTATATATTACGGCGATTTTTTTTTTGCAATATTTCAAAAATCGTTGGGAAAAGTCCAGATTCTTGTAGTGTCTATCATTATTGCATAGACAGAGAGAAGAAAAGGGCTTCTATTGAGAGAAATCCATAACGAGATCTCATTAAAATAATACATGAAAAGTATAGTTGATCTAGAATTAATTGGTATTATATACATGAAAAGTATAGTTGATCTAGAATTAAATGGTATTAATTAATATTCATTTAATATTACTTTTTTTCCTGATTAAATTGTTGAGACAATGATTAAGATTTAAGAAATTCTAAATTGTGCAATAATCTGAAAATTTTAAATGAATTGAACCAATAAAAAAATAATTAAGGAGATCTTAATTTGCGCGAGGGAGAGAACGTCAAAGCAATAAAATATTACGTAGTCTTTCGTATTTCATAGCTGTTTAATTCCCACGTGACATGAAGCACTAGAATCTACATTTCTTTCTAATGATCATTTTAACCATAGAATTAATTAAGCTTTAAATTATAACCTTGTCCATATGAAAAATAAAAGGCCAAGAAGGTTAAACTTATTACTTAGTCCATCTGCATCTATTGTTAACATAGCTTAGAGGAAAAACATCAAAATTTATGGGCCCAAAAAAATAAAAAGTTGTAAAACTTGGTTGTAATTCAAATCATTTGTTCCCTTCTCGTAATATTATAAAAAAAAATCCTATGAAATCACGTGTGTCAATGAGTGACCCAAGTGAATTCAGGACTTCTGTTTTAATATCAAGTGAAATCACTACTTGTCTCATAAATTTATTTTTTTTAATACAAGGATGGGAGGTTTCGAACTCAGATTTTCTATTTGGAAAACGGGTCATATGCCATCAAGCTCTTAGTACTTGTTCCATAAACTTAAACAAATATGAAAATGTAGATTTAATTATTTATATTATGTTCTTAATAATTCAACCAGATAATTAGAAAATTTTTGCATTGTTTTAGGAGCTCAAGATCGAGTACTTAAATCTTGACTGATATGTTTGTAATAATATTGGTCAAGTTTAGATGGCAGGAAACAGGAGATTCTAATTATCAACAAAAAGTTTGGTCAAGGACGAAATATCCTGGTTTGTATATTTTACAGATCATTTTTCTTTTTCTTTTTCTTTTTATCTAAATTTCTTGGTCAAGTCGTGGGTTTAGTACTTGTCAACGTTGGCAAATGATCTACGTACACCTCCATACTTCTTTTTGTCCTCAAAAAATTCATTAATGGATTAAAGAAAAGCTCAAACAGTCAATTCAACGGGCGGGCTGATGATGATCTGATCTCCATATATCTTAATTAATAAGCCTTAAGGTGTGCTGCGTATATTTTAGATACTTTGGGGGACAAAAATTACTAGACCGCCTCTTGATTCATGAAAAGGTCAAGATATTTTCTATATTCTATACCGTTTGTAATTTCAGCATGCATGCACCTCCTCATGTATCAACTACCTCATATTCTTTTAAAAAAAAAAAACCTACCTCATAGGTTAAGTTCGTTTAAAATAGTAGTCATACTAGATTGTAGGAGTGTTTGAATTATACACAAATATATATTGATCATGTAGTATAGAATTAGAGTTATTCTGATTGCTAGTTAATCAACATAAAATAAGGTTTGAGACTGAGAAAAGATGCAAAACAAAAAGAAAGTTCTAAGAGTAAATTCTATTTATAAAATTCAAGATCCTGTTCTCAAGCTAGAGTTAAATATAATGAGAAATCTACTCGAAAAGGCAAAATCTTAATTATTACGTAAAAATAAAATACGTAATAAAATAAGAATCTTACAAAAAAAATCTTGCCCAAATCAATATAAAAATCATTTCTAAAAGTGAAAGTGAATAGTTTTCATAAAAAAAATTATTTAAATTGATAATTTAGAGAAGAAAACAGCAGATTTTACAATCAAAATTTGAACCACTAGAAAGAGCGCGATAACCACAACCAATGAAATGAACACATGAATTTAGAAGTTCAAATATTGCTAATTGGTGTATTAATCATGTTTGTGTGTTTGGTGTGTCAGTAGCAGGTTTGTAAATGAAGTTCAAAAATGGAAAAGCAAGAAAAATTAGTCTTGCCCCCAAATAATGTTTGGGGACCAAGGAAGGTTGGAAACTGAGGTAAAGGAAAATTTGAAAAAAGATGAGAGGAAAAGAAGGAAAGAAAACGACATACTGCCTTCCTCCCTTGACTCATTTCAAACCCTCGCGAGGGTGGACTTTGACCACTACTTTTCTACCTATTCCTTGCCTGGCTGCTTCTCTCTCTCTCTACTACTTTTCAAGTTCACACTTACAATAGACAACTTCTTCTTATCTCTCTCAAGATCTCTCATCAGCAATTCCCTTATTTTGGTGGGGTCCTGCACCCTGCTGCTTTCTACTTTTCCTCCTCCCCCCCCACAGCTTCGATCGGTAGCCTTTTCCCTAGCTACTACGCCCACTTTTCAAATCTATCTCTTTCGATCTCTAGCTAGCACCCTTGGATTATTCCATATACTAATTGTCAAGCGAGCATAAGCCTTCTGGCTTTGATCTGTATCCATCCACCATGTTGTCGGATGCCCTGCGTTCATTCCGGCCACCAAACCCAATTATCTCTGAATAAGGCTTCTTGAATTAACTGAGCTAGCTTCCTCCATTAATATCCTTCTCTTCCCTTTTTTCCCTAGACATAAATATGCGTATTCTGAATTTCCCAGAGCAAAGATAAGCATAGCTTTCAAACGGTGCCGTCATCCGAAGAGCACAGAGGCGGGTACGTAATCATAAAAACCACAGAAAAAGAGCAGTATATATAGAGGTCAGAATTAGGGATGTCACGCAGCAGCAGCAGCAGCAGAATTGGCTGCCGCATGAGCAGCCGATGATTATGGACACAACCTTTCTACTCGATGAAGCCGACCGTGCGAACTTCTTCCGGTTGATAATGCAGTCAATTGGGCACTACACTCACATCTGCCTTTGGTTATATTCGCCCCACCCTTCCAAGTATTAGCCATATTTCTTTCTCACTCTTTTTTCATACATATATATATATATATACGTATAGGTTTGTTTGTGATCCCGATGGCTTGATTGCATGTTGATTTTTCTTTGCAGCTGTTTATACTTCATGGATGGATTCTTTTACGAAGAGAACAACCAGCCTAGCTCTTCTTCAGGAAGTCGAGCTCGGAGACTTTTTGATGAGTACCGGAAGAGCTCGTTTCCGATGGTCGAAAATGAGTAAGAAAAATACCAGTACTCGTGATCGATGTTGGATATATATACATATACATGCTAGAACATGGCTGCTATGTATAGGAAATTGCTCTAAATTAAATGATTCTTTTTCTATATGTCAGATGTGTTCCGGGACTTGCTTTCAGGAACAGTCGTCCGTATATGGAAGTCCAAGAATTGAACCTTCAACGTCTGGCATCAACAGAAGCACAGCGACAATTCTATCAGGTAATTGCTAGTTGATTGATGAAATTAACTAGGAGATAGATAGATAGCTGGCTAGCTAGAGAGAGGGAGAGGTCTTGCATTTTGTTGGTTCAGACAACGGATTTAAGCTTTTAGATCTTCTTCTTCCCTACGTTAGCTTAATTAATTAATTATTTGTGTGTGCTTTGTCACAGGAAGCGAGGATTAAGGTTTGTAGCTGAAACACAATCTGGAATTTTGTCGGTGTTTCTTAAACTTTATAATTTAGGGCATGCATGAATGCTAACAGAAGATGCAATTCTTTTGCCTTTACTGATTGCAGACTGCAGTTTTTATGGGGTGTAAGAGTGGGGAGATTGAGATAGGCTTTGCCAATGTGTCTCAGGTAATCAGAATATTAAATCGATCCTTATCATATTTTCCAAAAAATAAAATCATTGGAATAAATTCAAAGCCATACACATACCATCAAGTTTTCTTTCGAGTAAAATGATTTCAATCAACTGTGTTTTGTAGCTTGACATTGAAAAGGAAATGAAAAACTTGTTCCCCGAGGATTTCTCCCGAAGTTTTTCTCCAATTGCAGAGCCTTTCTGGCGTCCGGATCAAAACCTGCCTTCATCATCTTCGTCATCCTTGAGATCACTAACCGATAGCCCCGAGTACTCATCCCTTCTGTTCAACATTCCCAGCACTTCCCACTTCCCAGAAGCCTTTCGAGAGCATCAGGTTCCCACAATGTCTCAAATGCCAATAAGCACAAGTCCTCACCATCAAACCCTCCAAGCACTTGCAGCAGCAGCAAATATTCAATTCCCAGCACCTGAAACTGAAAATTCTGCTATTGCAAGAGCCATTCTCACTGTTCTATCTTCTTCTTCTCTATCATCGCCTCAAACCCAACAAAATTTACCCTATGGTAGTCATCCAGTAAACTCAAAGCCTAGTGCTTTCAAGAATTATGTTTCGGCTTTAGGACCAAGAACTAGTACCCAAATTAGAGCAAATAATGCACGCAGGCAAAGCATGCTTAATAGATCGGTTTTGTTCTATAGAAGCTTGAATTTTCTCAGAGTTCGTGAACGCATGCAAACAACCCGCCCCACAAGCACTCAGTTGCACCACATGATCTCAGAGCGCAAAAGGCGTGAAAAACTCAATGAAAGCTTTCAGGCATTGAGATCACTTCTTCCTCCCGGAACTAAGGTACATGAGTAACTTTCAGTTCAGCATTTCTTCTTAATTAGCAATGTATTAGATCTCTCTAACTCTCTAGTCTTCTATATATACTTATTTATATACGTATCACTTCCTTTCCGCCAATTGACATATATATTAATTGTGATTGAATAGAAAGATAAAGCTTCGCTGCTTACTTCGACAAGGGAGTATTTAAGTTCATTGAAAGCTCAAGTTGCAGAGCTTACTCGGAGAAACCAGCTTTTGGAGGCTCAACAGCTTTTGCCTGCTAAAGAAGCTAATGAAGAGGAAACCAGTTCCTCGAATGAAAGACTCATGGTTCGGATTTCAGCCGTGTCGGAATCAAGTAGCCCAGATCAAGAGCGCACAGTTGAGTTGCGTGTGACTGTAAGAGGTGAATGTCCAATGGAGGATATGGCCATTCACATTTTGGAATTCCTGAAGCAGGTCCAGCATGTAAGCTTGGTGTCCATGGAAACCAACATCCAGATGACAGAATCAACATCTTCAACTCGTATAACCATGAGATTAAGAATTGTGGTATGTATACAATTATATTTATTATTTTAAATAATTATTTATATATTTAACCATCACTTAAAATATATCACATCGGCATACATGAATATTAATGATGCCAAAATCAAGGAAAAAAATAGTAAAATTATTATTTTAATCGCTTTAATTAAGATAGCTATAGGGATCTTCTTCTTTTTTGTTACTTTTCTTTCCTAAACATAGCTTATATAAGTTAACTAGTTCAAAATACAAGGATGTTAATTTCACACTTTAATTAGAAAGGTATATATATGTGTGTGAAGTAGTTACAATATGAACCCAAGGTATGGATATTCTAGCTAGCATGCATGAAAGTGATGTCTTTTAAAGAGATATATTATGATATAATTAAAATAAAAGGAAGAAAATGGGAGGAAACTTACCTAGATATCTAGTATAGTGACATATATATATACATACATACATACATATATATTATATGGTAGTACTTATATATTGAAACTTTCGTGGTTGGTAGGGGAACGATTGGGACGAGGCTGCCTTCCGGGAAGCAGTGAGAAGGGTTGTTGCTGATTTGGCACGATGACAACCAATCGCTTTCCTCCACTTATACTTTTCTATGTACCAAAGTCGACTAAATTAGTTTCTGCGGCGGCGCCCTATCGCTGTCATGAGTTGCTTTCTTACTTTAATCAACTAATTACATCCTTTCATCTCGTGGGAGCATTTCAATTTGGAGTTCAAAATATTGAATGGATTTTCAACTTATAGTGCGTGGTCATGATTAAGCACATGATTTTTGTAGCCATTCTAATTCATCATTAATCAATTACCTTAGGTTGTTTTGGCACATGAGATAGAGATCATAAAAGTTAAAAGTTGAATAAAATATTATTATAATATATATTATTTTTATTTTAAAATTTGAAAAAATTGAATTATTTAATTGACTTTTTATAAAAAAAAAATTTAAAAATTATAATGATTAGATGAGATAAGAATGACTGTGAAAACAAATGCATTCCATATATACCTTTTGTTTATCATTTTGAGCATTTAATGGCACCCGAGAAATTCACATAAACAACAATATATATATATATATATGTATATAAAAAATAAATAAAACGTACTGTTTGATGTGCCTCTTTTCTAGCTTATACTTGAAGCCCAGAAGTTTATAAAACTTTAAATTCGAATAAAAACTTGAAAGAGAGATCTGCATCAGGTATCAAATAATAGAATTAAGGTTTCGTTTGGTTATGTAGTTCATATGAAATGAGACGAAATATTTTAAATAGTAATAAATAAAATATTGTTATAATATAATTTTTTAATATTAGTTTTGTGTTAAGATTTGAAAATTTTAAATTATTTATTATATTTTACATGAAAATTTAAAAAAATTATAATGATAAAATAAGATAAGATTATTTAGTTTTCAGTAACAAGCTGTCCACCACTAATTTGGCTGCAGGAAATTGAAACATATATGTCACCTCTTTTTCTTTATCTTTTTCTTATTCTTTTTCGGTGGGTTCTAGATGCACATGTGAGATAGTTACGTAATTTCTTGTACGATTAATCGTTATGTCGCCCATATTGACTGCAATTCCTTCGTATATATTATAGATCAGATTGAATAATCCAACCAAGATAAAATATTCATAGATACAGATGAATTCAAAGATGGATGGTACGTACAATGTGAAAATATAACTTTTTCGTCACTTTCTTCACCAAACGTGCCTAGCTGGCTAATTTCTTTGTTTTTAGCTTGAAAACACGGCGCACGTACGTAGCTTTCGTTGATCCATGTCGACATTATATATATGGAAAATATCCTTTATTATAAATTTGTTGGTGTCATTTATCAAGAAAAATGCTACTCTTTCCACGGACTTTTTATTTTTTTAATTGTAATATTTTTTATTTTTTAAAAATATTAAAAAAAATACATATAAAACAATATAAATATACACGTTGGCGTAGAGCCACCCATTCAATGTTAGTCAACCAGTTTTCTCCATTGAAAATAACTAAGCGGAATAGGGGCTAATTTTTGTACGCACGCATGCGTACAGACGGCGTATTTGACCGTCAATCTCTGAATCATCATCATGATGGAGGATTCCCCAGAATTTGCTCAAAATCAAAACTGGTTTTGGTTTTCTTCCTTTCTTTTCGTTTTGTTATTGACCAAATTCCTTGTTTTTTAGTGGCCGGAAACCAACGTAGACCAGATCATGTAATTCTGATCTTTTATATTTTTATAATTTGAATTAAATTCGTATATATATATATATATGAGGCTGAAATTAAGGACACTTAGGAGCCGATCAATATCATGTCATGAATATCATAATTATTATTATTATAATTAAGTTCCAAAAGGTCACAAATGGATACATTCGATGTGTGTTAAGATTAATGTAATGAATAGGATCGCACTTTTAAACAAAATTAAAACAAACGTACGTACGAGGATCATTTGGGTTTAGGAAATTATTATTATATATATTTATAAGACTTAAGTGAAAGAGAAATTAATAAAATATTAAATAATAAATGTTAACGTAGGGTCCAATAATATTTCATTTCATGCGTGAGGCTCTTAATTAAACTCTACAACTTCTAAATCCAACGCACAGCACTAATTAACATGAAGCAAAACTACAGTCAAAAGAAATATTGATTGCTAGGGAGACTGAGACATTGGTTGACCAAGTACTAGTACTTGAACGAATTTTGATTCGTACTCTCGCAGTGGAGTTGTAATCAACTGAGATTAGTCTGCATTTGAATGTTGAGTTGAATTTAATTTTTTATGGATAGTAATAAATTGAGATGGTACAGTAAATTCTGTAGTGTTTATTAAGATAAATTTAGATGTGTTTAGATATTAAGATGAGTTTATTATTATTTATTAGAAATTAAAAAAGATTGTAGATCACACGTGTAAAAGTTAAAAAAGATTATAGGTCCTACTTGTAAGAGGTTTTGAATTGAGATGAGTTTAGTAATTTAATGGTTGTGTGTTTGCATGTTAAACTCAACTTAAAATTAGAATGAATTTAGTTGATCTTAATGCAGTCCAACAACCAAACTAGCTCTTAGTTTAGAAACAAAAACAATTTCATTTCAATAAAAACACTAATTTCTTCTCTTAAAAGATCTAATAGGAGGAGTAAGGTAACTCCTTATAAAGTCTAGGATGAGTTTGTTCCTAAACCGTGTGGGACTTCTCAACACGCCCCCTCACGTGTGGACCGGTATTTCCGGTACCATCATTGTGGGTAGGTCGCAAGGCCCCATAATCGGTCATAGATTAACCTGTCTCCGATACCATATAGAAACACTCATTTCTCCCCTTAAAAGACCTAAAACGAGAAGTATGGTAACTCCTTATAAAGTTCAGGATAAGTTTGTTCCTAAACCCTATGGGACTTCTTAATAATCTTATCCAATCTTATCATTATAATTTTTTCAAATTCCCTCACAAAATATAATAAACAATTCAACTTTTTCAAATTTCAAAATAATATTATTATTAAAAATTAATATTCTAATAATATTTTATTCAACTTTCATCTCATCTCATCATATCTTCAATTCACTATCCAAATCTAACCTTACTCTTGGAGTTGAGTAATTTAGGATGATGGATGAACACATGTAGTAGTAGTACTACCCCATGCATGCATTGTTCTACCTACATAATGGAATTCTGACCATTAATTATTTGAAAAGGGGTCGACATTAACTAATGGATCTATCTATATGGTTGCAATTAACTCTATATGTTTGTTGGATTATATTCATTCAAACAAATTAAGGGAAAAAGTCAAGCCGATGGTCGCTTTAATCATAATCTACGAACATATCTCTAGAGCATCTTTTGTCAGATCACGATGACAATTAGCCAAGTAAAAGAAATTGCAATTACCTTTTATCTTAATTCGATCATGAAGTCTTTGTCAAGAAAAATATATAGCAGCCAGTCAGCTTGCTAGCTGGTACAGTACTTATAAATATGAGACTCATGTACCCAATGAGTGAATTAAAATACCAGCAGGTTTCGCAGATCCTTCCTAAACTTCTTGTTTAAAATGTGATAAGGAGACGAAATAGTTGAAGGGAAATGAAGAAGAAAGTTGGTAAGGAAAGTCACTTTTGGGGAGCCTAAAAAGAATGTCTCAAAGCAATGAACCAAACTAAGAGCTACCCTATTTTAGTCACATTCTGATACGATCTTGATGAACTTTTTCTTTGGTTCCCCCGAGTACTAGATCAACATTTCTAGCTACTTGAGCAGATATTTCAAAAGTTAGTGGATCCCACTACTAGAAATTGATATTTGATCGTTCTTGATCAAATGAAAATCAATTCCCCTTTCCCCGGCCCCTACTTTTCTCACCAAACTCGGTCAAGTCGAGCTCAAGCTATGCAAAGGTTCAGGTAAAAGAGAAGTTAATTAAGACCAATGGTCTTATCGGCATGTTCATGCACGATCACATGCAACCAAAGAATAGAGTGGCTTGGGGGTATTGGGAAATGCCTCCGATGCCTAAGTAAGTGTTCACGATGAAAAGCTCTCTTTTTTAATACCAATGAATTAGAAGATCTCTACATACTTGGGTTTTCTATATATATAGAGTACGTGAGAATTCTGTTATTATGTGATAGCAGACTTATCCGCTATTTGAAATTCAAGTCCTAGGGTGGAGAGCTTATCTATACTCAAACGATAAGATAGCTTTCCTCCCTCAAAGGACTCTCAAACAGTTATTCTCTCGATAATCAGGATAGACTAGGCTCTAAGGATGAGCCAAGTTCTTAGAAGATCTTGGGTTAGTGGCCCAACTTGTAACCCAGGCCCATTGGTCAACCCGTAATGATATTGAGCCCCTTCCACGTGGAATGCTAGCTTCAATATGAGGTTCAAACAAATATATATGCTCTATAGATTATCATATAACACTGCTCAAATCCACGGCGATTGATATATACAAGCGGATAAAAATACACATGCAACAATAATACCTAACAACTCTTTTATAACATCAAATCATGGTTATCATATGACAGTCTCCCGTTTTCTCCCAAAACTAACACCCCCAGTACCCAAACACCCTTCTCTTTGCCCCTTTTTCCACCGGAGAGGATGGGAGTTTAATTCTCTCCTCCTCTTTTTTCCTATTTATCTATTTTTTTAGGGACCTATTTCCAATTTTTTTGTTATTTTTGTTGTCATTTTCCTTCAAAGCTGAAAAAGATCGTTTTGAAGCTTTTTAACAACCTCACACGCCTCCCCTTCTTGAAGCCCATTGTGCTACATGCACCGGACTAGAAAATTAGCTATCCTCAAATCTTCTAGATCTGACCATCATGGCAACATCGCGGTAGGCGCATCGATCCCATTCGTCAATGCAAATTCCGGTGTCTCTCGAAGTTAGCTTAAACTACAATCTGTCCATATTTACCTCTATTTTACTGTTTTTCCTTAATCTAGTTGTTGGGATACTCTTATATCCAACAAGTGTAAAAAAATGTTCGAACCTTTGAGATGATCAGCACTCCTTCTTTAGTCCCTTCACAGTTTCTTTTTTCCACAACTTATGAGCTCCACCTTTTTAACTTTTGCCCTCAGCACGAGAACCAAATGTATTCTTTTGGGAGAGTGTAGAGGTTTGCGACAATGTATAACAAGAAGGAGTTAGGATATTTTATCTGGCTTTTTATTATAAGAGTTTTCTTACTTTGCCACAAGATTGTGAAAATGAGGAAGTGGATCTCCCCAACAACCATTTTAGAACAAAATGGAGCCATATCAACCACCATGGCCTCCGATCGTGGGGTCACATTCTGTTTGTTGTATTATAACAAAACCGCTAAATTGTGTGCCTCCACTTTGGTGAAGAAGGGTAGGGAACATTTATTTTTTCTTAGTGCTTCTTTCTTTTTATTTTTCTTTACTATTGTACTAGTTGTGAAAGGCTGTTTGTCGGTGTCCCCTACTCTTTATTCAAGTATTCCTTTATTTGTTAATTATAATACATGGATCTTGCTTAGGAAAAAGAAACTCTTTTATAAATATTTTACAATCAATCAATGCAATTAAGAGTATAAATGTGTCGAGTTCGAGTGAGTAATGAATGGTCAAACCTTATTCATTTAACTTTTATCCGAACATGAGTCAAGCTCGAGTTGTTCATCGAGTTGGATTTTATGTTCACAAATAGCTCATTTCATATTTGGGTGAGTTTGAATTCATTCACAAGTTTCTTCATTTTGATAAAATAGATTATTTATACTGTATTTGTAAATTTATGAACAAAATTCAAGAAAAAGGCTTTGACTTTTTTCCAATATCTTTATTGAGCAAACTATGAAGAAAGGGAACTCCAACAAATACCCCAAACAATACAATATTGAGCAAGAGATAATAAAAAATAAAAAAACAAATGGAAAATGGCTATGAGCCGATCCCATGGGATGTTTTTCAATGTGCAGTCGAGAGATTGTCACAACTTAGGTGATTTTTAGCACAATCCAATATTTAATTGCTATAAAGTATGCTCTGAAAAGTCTCAGTTGAAGAATATGATGTAAAATGCCAAATCCAAGTTGTCACAAAAGGTAACAAAGCTATGGAGGAGAAAGCCGGCGCATGGGGGAGCAAGCACGATGGTGGTAGCATATGTCCCACATGCACCAATCAAAAAATACAGATCTAATCATCCAAGGTGGTGGAGAATGATTGAGACGGTGCTCTAGGGTGGTGCATAGACAGCATTAGGTGGCTGTTTGGTGCAAATTTGAGCTCCATGAAAAAACTTAACAATCAAAACAAAGGAGGAGATCATGGAAAAAAATAAACGGATGAGATGGTTGAGAGGAGAGGTGATGTTGGAGCTAAAAAGACTCAGTTTGGAACATAAACGGTGGCCCACGAGACTCACACGAGGTCCACCGATATGTCTAGCTCACTTGAAAGTGCTATTGGACAATTTTTAACTATTTTCAATAATTCAGAGAATGGTGAATATCGTGGTGTAGGTTAATGATGACTGGAAGGCAATATATCTACTCAATCTTAATTGGAAAACGATCAGGCTTGGAAGATAGTTGAGAGGAAGCAAATGGAAGAGACGGTAGGAGAGAAGGAAAATAGTGATAGAGGGGGGTGGCTAGAGGAAGAGAGGATGAGGACTTCTCTCCCAGACGATGGGTCTGGTCTAGAGTGTTGTGCGAAGTGGAAGTGGGGACTCTTGGGTTAAAAAGGAGGAAAAGGCTTTCAATTTTGTAAATAGTCTTTTCTAAAGCTAACACAACTTATAAAGATGCTTTAAAAATTAGATAGGTAATAGATAAGCATCAATTTAATTGACATGACATCCTATGACAAGATGCTATATGCTCGCACACTAGTACTCTTGAACTGCTTAATAATACAAATATTTTTTTATATAACTAATAAGAAACTTTATTACCAAGAATAGGGACTCTAGTTTGGTCCAATTCAACCAATTTTGCGGTTTTTTTTTTTACACCCTATCTCCAATTTTTTACCTTCAAACCACCTTAAGAAATAACAAATCTTGTTCCAACTAATCAAATAAAACTTTTTTTCTTCTCCTTTACCTCCCCACAAAAAATTGGATACAATCTCTCAATTCTTCTTGCTACCCCTGCCAGCAAAGAAAAAGGAGAGAGACAATAAGTATGAAGGTTTGATAATGTGCGTTTTATCAAGGTTATTCTTCCCCCTTTAGATAATTAAAGCATTTTCCAACCAACTAATCTCTTTCCAATTTTCTAAATCACCCTATCCCAAATTATATTTGATTTATGCGAAGCCCCCAAGGGAAGACTGAGATATCTCATAGGAAGTGAAGAAATCTTGCATCCCAACATATTAGCCAGATATGAGATATTCTTAATGGAACCCATCGGAACAATTTTAGATTTGGATAAATTGAATCTTAACCCCAAAACAGCTTCAAAACATAGCAATAATGCTCTTAAAGAAGGAATATGATATGTATTAGGCTCACTAAAGATCAAAGTATCATCATCAAATAATAAATGAGAGACTTTTAAACAATTCTGAGGCTCATCACCCACCACAAAACCCTACAGAAAATTACCATCCACCGCTGCTTCAATCATTCTATTCAAAGCACCCATAATCATAACAAAAAGGAAGTGAGAGATGGGATCACCTTGTCTCAAACCACATGAACTGTTGGAAAACCCAACCAGAGAACCATTCACCAATACAGAAAATCTCGAAGATGAAACACAGTGCTTGATCCACAAACACTATTTCTCTCCAAAACCATATATCCTAAGCAAATACAAGAATTCCCAACTAGCATGGTCATAAGCCTTTTTCATGCCTAATTTAATTAAACTTTTATATTCGCCTAATTTGATTCTACTATCCAAACATTTATTAGCAATTAAAACTAAATCAAGGATTTGTCTTTCCCTTACAAAAGCATTTTGAGACTTTACAATGATCCTCTCCATCACTCTGCTCATGCAATTGGCCAGCACTTTTGAAATAATTTTATACACTCCATTTATCAAACTAATAGCTTGAAAGTCTCTCATCTCCACAACTCCTACCTTTTCCGGAATGAGTACAATGAAAATAGCATTAAATCTTTTCTCAAATTTCATATATGAATGAAATTCCAGAAACACCGTCATAATATCTTCTCACACAATGTCCCAACATTCTTTTTAAAAAAAAAATACATTGAGAACTGGTCCAAACCCTGAGCCTTATCCCTTTCCATACATCTAACAACATCAAGACCTTCTTCTTTTTCAAAAACTATCTCCAACCATCTTGCTTCAATCTGATCAATAGAATTAAAATATATATATATATATATATATATCCTATCCGATTTAGGTCTCCAAGATAAATCTTTCGTAAACAACTTATCATAAAAATTCACTATATGTTCCTTTATTTCTTCTTGATATAAGATAAGTTGGTCCCCATCTCGAAGGGCCTCAATAGTATTGTTTCTTCAATGAGAGTTTGCCATTTGGTGAAAAAAATTAGTACACCTATCACCTTCCTTCCTTCAACCACAAAACCCTAGATTTTTGCCTCCAAGAAATTTCCTCCATTAACGAATTCAGTAACCATCCCTTTTTTTTTCCCTCCCCATCCTCCTAAGAAAAAATTCCTCGCACCTCCTTATCCTCCAATCTCCTCAACTATTCCAAGAAAAGCTCACTCTTACTGTCCAAATTCCCAAACACCACTTTATTACAAGTCTTCAAATAGTTTTTAAGTTCTTTCAATTTTCCAGCCAATACAAAATTTGGGGTACCTATAAAATTATATGAAGACCACCATCTTCTCACCCTATCTACAAACCCCTCATTCTTTAGCCACATATTTTCAAATTTAAAATACATATGCCCTCTCTCAATACCTCCACAATCCAACATAATAGGATAATAATCAGATCAAATTCTCATAAGTCTTTTCTTACTCAAACCAGTCAAACGAGCATCCCAAGAGGCTAAAACCAGGAATCTATCCAACCTTGACCAAGTCCTTCTATTTGACCACGTAAAGTCTCCTCCCTCCATTGGTAAATCTATCAGATTTAACTCAAAAGTTAGATTTGAGAAACCAATCATAACATGCGAAAAGTGAGAATCCCCCACTCAGTCACTAGAAAAACAAGTAAGATTAAAATCCCCTCTAAAAAACCAAGGGATATTCCACCAATCATATAGACCCAACATTTCATCTCATTAAATGCTTCTACTACTGTCCGCATTTGGACCATAAACTCCAGCAAACGCCCATTCAAACTCATTCTCAATACTCTTGAAATGACGCCCCACAAAGAATTACCCTACATAATGATCCAATAGCTCCACCTCCCTCCTATTCCACATAATAATGATGCCTCCTTATGCCCCTTTTGAAACTAACTCAACCCATCCCACACTAGTACAATTCCACAAGCTTTGGACAATAGATTGATTCACAAACTTCAGCTTTGTTTCTTAAAGACAAATAACATCAACCCTCCATTTTTTAAATCATTTTTTCACTTGGAGATGTTTACAAAAATCGTTAAGCCCCCTTTCATTCCATGAAATAATCTTGGGATTCATTGATGTTCTGTGATAGCCCTTTCCAAACCTTTATTTCTAAGAACACTACCTCCCCTTCCATTATAATTGACAGTGCACGACAATCTCTTCAATTCCCTTTCCTTTTTTAAAGCAGGTCTGGTCAAAGAAGGTTGACTAGCCTCAATAGCAATCAAGAGAGCTCTAAATTGTTCCTCAAATCCATCACAAGAAACACCCATATAATTTTTTATTTCATCCACCTTTCTCAACACCCAATCAAAAGATTTATGATTCCATTCTATACCAAGGAGTATAGAACATAATGAGTCAGGAGTATACTTATTATAACAACCCTGCCCAATAACAATAATTATAAGGATAATTTTATTGGGCCTAGATTACAATTGATGAACTATATTGGAAAGCCCAATTGCAATGTATTGGATAAACACAAACCTAAAACCATTGAATAGGCCGAATCACTTTTATATACTCATCAACCGTGTACTTACAAGCCATTACAGCTATCACACATATACCTCTCAAATGATTCCTTAGTTGGAAGGTTTCCTATCTATAACCAACATACACGCTGGAATTCCCATGTCTTTATAGCCTCTCTCTTTCTTTTTCCCCATGAAATACCTCCCTTAAACCTTGGCACATCAAACCAAGCCCTACAGAGCAAGCCAACGGTGAAGATCACTCACGTCCATCGTGGAAGAACCCACACTGCTCCTTTAACCAACCGTGTGCCACTATGAAAGTCATAACCACACCATTACACCATAAAGACCGCCAAACACAAATGACCTCCCAACTCGCAATAGCCCCTGCTTGAACATCTAAAATAGTATATATAGAGCATGTTGTCAACTCCACAGTGAACCGCCATGAAGCAAGCAAACCACATGACAACCTCACGGCTAAAACAACACTCTCACACACACAATGTTCTTTGTTTCAGCAACCACGAAACAGAGCAACCTCCAACCCACGGGCAACAAAAGACTCCTCGAGCCACCCAGTAGCACGCAGCAAACCTCCCACCGCCAGCACAACACATGTAGAATCATTGTCCCATGAAACAAGCAAAAGAGCAAGTCTCTATTTACACTCATAATAGAGCACACCTATACCACGAAAAGCTACACTAGATAACACCCAGTAAGACCCCGACACCACGGTTAGGATGCTGCCCCTTCTAACAAGCACACAGATCACACAACAAAGAGCATCAACCACATCAACAAAGCCGCCATTTGAACGGCATGTGAACATCCGCCATTTGAATAGCATGTGAACAACCACCATTTGAATAGCATGTGAACAACCGCCATTTGAATAGCAAGTGAACTACTGCCATTTAAACAGCAAGTGAACAGCTGCCATTTGAACAACGTGTAAACAATAGCCATTTGTCAAGAATGGTGACTAGAGTTGGTAGAGCTCTTCCTATAAAAAGAGGTCATTTGTAATGATGTAAGACCATCCACACATAGGTGAGTGATCAAGGTAGTAGGTGTGAGTGAAATGTAGGGTGTGGGCAAAGCAAGGAAAAAGGGCCATTGAGAGATAGAGAGGTTGTTTTGAGTGTTTGTAAATTTTATACAAACATATTGAAATCAATTGTTTCCACTCCAGTGGACATATGCAAATTGCCGAACTACTTAAATATTGTCTCTATCTTGTGTGTGAGTGTGTTTCTTGGCAGTTCTGGCACTACATCCTCCACCACGGACAGTTCGCAAGCCGACATTTTCCAACCACTGAAAGCCACCATAAGCTATCCTTGGTCCCTCATGGCAAACAAAAGCCGACGTCACCCATCATGCCAAAGGTCCACGGAGAAGGGCCCAAATGCGAGAATCTAAGATACCCACAAGTCCTCTAGCCAAAAACCACCCAAAAAGCTAAAAAAACTTTCAATTGATTCATTGCGGTCAGCCTCACTCAGCCTTGTGTTCTATCGCTACGATCACCACCGTCCACCTCACCCAGCTCGATCGTGTCTCCTTCTCTCTCATTGAGTTTTGGAGTTCCCCTGTCGCACGGTGCTTCCCCTCTCGTAACGAGCTACGAAGTAGGATTACAAATTCAGGAAGCTACACAACAAGGTAAGTAATTTGATCACAAATTAGGATCATCACAATTCAACTTATATAAATTTATATTAACAACAATTCTTTGACAGCCATCTTTATGTACCACTCATGTCATATGCAAGCATGAGCACACGATCATGTCATTCAACATCATGTTCAAATTCAGAAATTTAAAGTTATTTATATAAGTATATAAATCATACATCTCATGTCGCATAAAACACTTAAGTTATCTCAAGTTCAAGTACAAGATAAGATCAGAATAGTTTAATCAGATGGTCATTCAGTTCAGATCAAGGTGGGAGTGCAAGCCACAGACTCAAGCGTGGTCCACCGTAGTATACCAAAGTACTACACAGTCGACTTTTCATACTGCAGCGGGGGAAGTTAGTGCACAACCTTGCACACAAGGTTAAGTGTGTTGGCCAACCAGCTTAGTAAATTCAATCAGATCAGTTAAATCAATCGGATAAGTCAGATCAGTCAAATATGTCAGAACAATCAGTTAATTCAAATAAACCAAGAAAAATCATGCATAGCATAAGCATCAGTATGATCGGTCATGATTTTAAACTCTTAGCATAAACACTTTTATGAAAATTCTTACGTTTATTATGTTTACGTTGTGTTCTTACTAAGTCTTCGACTCATTTTAGTTTTATTTCATGTTTTTAACCACCCAAGCAAGGACAATGATCAGTACGAGCAGGCAGGCTAAGTTTAGAAGGAGCAAACTATGAACTTAATGACTTTATTGTGTGATTTCCATTTCAGTCAGTTTGAGAATTTTGGTTATGTTTTGTTAAGACACAATTTATTGAACAATGTTTCATTAAATTATGCAAGTCTCTTGCCTGACTATATGTACGTAAGCACATGACATCTCTAACCCTAGGAAAGAATACTCCTCATTAGATTCAATCAACTCCCCAAATTCACCAGCCTCATACTCTTCTCTTCTATAAAGAGCCAGCTGCAACTCTAAATTATTATTCTGAAAACTAGGGACCCCAGACTTCATAATTTAAGCGACGCTCTAAGCCTGTTCCCTCACCCCCTCATCTCCATCAACCTCTTCCACCATCACTTCCCCTACCTCTTTTTCTATCCCTCCTCTCTCCCCCCCCCCCCCCCCCCCAAAAAAAAAAAAAAAAAACTCATCTGAGAATATGGAATAGATTTCAAATCTTCTGCCCATCTCCTTGACTAAAATAGCATGCTCACTTCCTGAATATGAAGAAGTTGACATTCTCCTCATCACCAGGAAGCTTCCCATCATCAGAAACCCCGCATAACTTTCCCTCTCCCCCATCAACCCTTTCTGTGAAACAAAACCTTTGAAAAGACTTGAATGTAGGCTGTCCAATACTCTGTCACCAGTCAAACTCTTAGATCTCCTCTGAGTTGACATCGCCTTTGTGCACCTCATCACCGGGAAGCCCCCTGGAGGATCGCCAATTACCGTCAATCCATTCTATGAAGCCGATGGACCCATCAGGACCGTGGAGCAAATGGGCTGAACTACCTTCTCTCCTATCGAGCTAGAGGGGCTTCTCTGGTTGGGCACCCCTCCAAGGGGTCCAATCAATTTCCCCTGCTGATCCTTAGCCCTCTAGAAAATAAATCTGGCTATCAAGCCTCTAACAAGCCCACATCTATTTCCCTCTTCTTTCGCCCAGCCAACTCTCCAAATTGCTTCTCATTAATAAGAGAAGGAGGGCAACTTATTGCCCAAGCCCATCATTAGGCCCAACCCTCCATCTGGGCCAATCAACTTATTGCCCAAGCCCATCATTAGGCCCAGCCCTCTATCTACCTTCTTTAGCATAGAGTTGAGCCTCTCCTTCCAACCAATTTATTTAGAGCGTAAATTCCACAAGGACCCTTCCACTTCTCCAAGTCTTCGCATCACCTCGGAATGCCATCCAGTTGCACCACCAGAATAATTATGCCAAAGCTCTGTCCCACCTTCCTTCCTCAATCATCCATCCAGCAGTAGTTCCACCTTCCTATTCTTTTCACCACCAAAACTCTCAGACAATGGAGCAGGTTTCAACAGTACCACCACATAAGAAGCTCCACCAGACGAGTTATCTCCTTCATACGAAATTGTATTAACCACCTCTTTACTACTGGGACCTCTAGAAGCAGACCCATTCTTTGAATCTGTTAACATGAGCAGACCCAAAAGAAGAGGACCCAACCATATCTCTCAAGTTTCTCGCAAAACAAGCCCATCCACATCCTCTACACCCTTCAAAAATGACTAATATACCTTTACCCAAACCTGTTCCATACTCAATCAGCTTCACGAACCTTCTAGATGAATTTTGACCCCTTTGCACCATAAAGACTCTCTCCCTCCCTTCTAGTCTGGTATGATTCCATATTGCCAAATTTTCAAACAATCCTCCATCACCTTGGCAAACCTGTTACCCAATATGACTACTTCAAGATAGTCAATCTCCAAAAAATGATGAAGAAGAGAAGAGAAGAATGAAGAAGAGAAACTGATTCTGTATTAACTTTCTTGATACTTTTTCCGTTATTTCCCTTCCTTTTATAGAAATTCATCAACGCCCTTCTGTAACGGCCTTTGTACAATTACAGAAGAAATACAAAACACTGCGTATCAAATGACAACTAAAACTATTACATTTCTGAATACAACAAACGACACCGTTCTATTAAACTAAACGACACCACTTCACGTTCACTTCATGCTCTTCAAAACGTAGCACTTCATTAAGTAACAGTTTTAACTGTCACTTCCCTTCCTCGTGCTATCACAACAAATCCCAGCATCTTCCCTTTCATTCCTTGCAACTCCTTTGCTGTTTCTATGAATTCAGCCCGTGACATACCCTCCCTCTTTATAACACCTTGCCCACAAGGTGAGGAAATGCCTCTCTTAGCTTCCAGTATGGTTCCCAAGTTGCCTCATCTGCTATCATTCCTTGCCAGTTAATCAAAACTTCCACAATGGCTCTATTATTGAGTGGTCTACTACGACGAAGAATTTCTTCAGGTTCAAGCCTTAAGTCTCCATAAACATCTACTGGAAGTAGAGTTGTGAGAGGTGAAACATTATGGCCTATTTTTCTCTTCAAGGAAGATACATGAAATACAGGATGAATATGAGCTGTAGCAGGTAATTCTAGCCTGTATGCCAACTTTCCAATCCTCTGAATCACTAAGAAATGGCCATAAAATCGTGGAGACAGCTTGAAGTTCTTTCTCAAGGCTACTGAATGCTGCTTGTAAAGTTGTGACCTCAAATAAACCCAGTCACCAACTTGAAATTCCCTTTCAATTCTATGCTTGTCATAAAACAGTTTCATTCTATCTTGAGCAGCCACCAAATTAGCATGTAACAACTCTGAGATCTGCTGTCTTGTCTTTAAATTCTCATCCACACCTGGATTATCAATCAGTCCTGGTACATAAGCTTGCAACTTTGTTGAAGGAACTCCATACACCACTTCATAAGGTGTCATCTTTGTTGAAGAATGAGTTGTGGTATTATACCGCCACTCAGCTAAAGGTAACCAATCAGCCCACCCTCTTGGTTTATCACCAGAAAAACACCTGAGATACTGCTCCAATGTCTTATTGACAGCTTCTGTTTGACTATCACTTTGTGGATGGTATGCAGAAGTATAGGAAAGCACAACTCCTTGCAACTTAAAAAATTCTTTCCAAAAGGAACTAATAAAGGTGGAGCCCTGCTTAGAAACTATACTCTTAGGCATCCCATGGAGTTTGAAAATATTAGTCATAAACGAGGCAATGGTAGAGGCAGTGAAGGGATGTTTCACAGCTATAAAATGTGCATACTTTGAAAGTCTATCAACTACTACCATGATGACAGAATACCCCTTTGAATTAGGCAATCCCTCCACAAAATCCATGGAGATATCAGTCTAAACTGTTTGTGGAATTGGAAGAGGCTGCAGCATTCTAGCAGGCTTAGTGTTCTCCATTTTGTTCCTTTGACAAACTTCACACTCCCTTATGAACTTCTTCATATCACCTTTCATGCCTAGCCAATAGAACTAAGACCTGGCCTTCTGTAATGACTTATGAAACCCTGAATGGCCTGCACTAGGGCTGGCATGTAGAAATTGCAAAATCTTCATTTTTATTTCAGCAACATCAGGTACATAAATTCTGTTCTTTCTAAACAGGATGTCATGTTTAAGGCTAAAGGACGAATGTTAAGAATGTCCCCCCTTCAAACCATCGAGTACTTGTTGCACCAACTCATCAGAGTCATAACCATTTTTTAATTCCTGCATCCAAGAAGGGTTAGGAAAGGATATTACAAATAATGATAAAGTGTCTTCAGTACTCCCCTTCCTTGACAAGGCATCAGCAACCTTGTTTTCCACTCCCCTCTTGTATTCAATTGTAAAATCATATCCTATTAGCTTTGATATCCATTTCTACTGTGCAGGAGTGCCCACATTTTGCTCAAGCAAGAACTTCAGACTATGATGATCAGTACGAACCACAAATGAGCCTCCAAGCAGATAGGGTCTCCATTTTTTTACTGCAATCACTAAGGCTAAAAGCTCTTTTTCATAAGTAGATAACAGAAGATTTCTACCCTTCAAAGCCTGACTTAAAAATGCCAAAGGTTTCTGTTTCTGCATCAACACAGCCCCAACTCCACTACCACATGCATCACATTCTATTACAAAGGGCTGAGTGAAATTTGGTAGACTCAGTACAGGAGGACTTGTAACAGCCAACTTCAACTCTGCAAATGCCTCAGTAGCCTTCTCAAACCAATTAAAATTGTCTTTTTTCAATAGTTCAGTCAATGGAGATGCTATTTGGCCATAATTCTTTATAAATTTCCTGTAGTACCCAGTCAACCCCAAGAAACCCCTCAAGGATTTCACATATTTTGGAATAGGCCATTTGATCATGGATTCTAATTTCTTAAGGTCAGCTTTCACTCCCTCTTCAGAAATTACATGACCTAAATACTCTTATCTCAGAAGAAGCAAACTTGCATTTACTTTTCTTTGCATATATTTGATGATTCTCCAATGTTTGCAACACAGTTTTAAGATGCTGCAAATGAGAAACAGGATCCTTGCTATACACCAATATATCATCAAAAAATAATAATAACAAAGTGTCTCAAGAAAGGCCTAAAAACATCATTCATAAGACCTTGAAAGGTGGAAGGTGTATTAGTGAGTCCAAATGGCATCACAAGGAACTCATAATGACCTTTATGAGTTCTAAAAGCAGTTTTCTCAATATCCTCTTCCCTCATTCGAATCTGATGATACCCACTCCTCAAATCCAATTTAGAGAAAATTGTTGCACCAGAGAGTTCATCCAACAGCTCATCTACAACCGGAATTGGATATTTGTCTTTAACTGTAGCTTGGTTAAGAAGTCTGTAATCCATACACATTCTCCAAGTACCATCAGCTTTCCTCACCAAAATTACAGGTGAAGAAAATGGAGATTGGCTAGGCCTTATAACTCCTGACTGCATTAACTCTGAAACAATCTTCTCCATTTCAATCTTCTGATAAAAGGGGTACCTATATGGTTTAACACTTACAGGTACTGATCCTTCTTTTAAGTGGATTCTGTGATCCTGACTCCTTCTAGGTGGTAATCCTTTAGGCTCTTCAAACAATCTTCCAAATTGAGATAACAATTCAGAAATTTCAGAACTCACTTTCTGTTCTTTCTCAGGATTAACAGAAATCATTTGTAAAAATACCCCTTTGGTCTCCATAGAAGAAAGCTTACATACTTCCTTGTCATCAATCACAAAAGTATGGTTAAAGGGTAAACCTTTAAGACAAGAGACTACCCCTTTATAAGTAAATTCCATCTTCATCTCAACAAAGTCTCAAAGGACTGGTCCCAATGATAGGAGCCATTGTACCCCCAAAACAATATCACATCCTCCTAAAGAAAGAGTAAAAAAATCTAGATTGAAATTTGTACCTTGTATTTGCACCTCCACTTCAGTACACTTCCCATCACTCAACAACACATCTCCATTTGCCACCTTCACTGGTACTGATTGAGACTACTACATTCTTAAACCACACTTGGAAATCACTGTAATATCCACGAAGTTATGGGTACTGCCAATGTCGATTAAAATAACCATCCATTTCTTTCGAATTTTTCCAACAACCCTCATAGTTTGAGGACTTGTTGCTCCTCCCAATGCATGAAAAGAAATGGAAGCAATTTGTGGCTCATCTTCCCTTTCATCTTCTACTAACTCAGGCTGCTGATCTTCTTCTGGCCTTGCATCATCATCAAGACTAGTAGGCCAATCCATACTTTCAAGCAAATAAAGCTTTGGCTTATCACACTTATGGCCAAATCTATATTTCTCATCACAAAAGTAGCATAAGCCTTTCTTTCTTCGTTCTTGCATTTGTGATTCAGTCATCTTTTGTACCGGAATCTTGGACAAGGGCTGAAACTTAGGAGCTCCCAAGATTGATCCAGATTGAGCATGCTTGAAGGTGTTACTTGCACGGGATTGTACAAAATCCAGATTGTTATTTCTCCACTATCTCCTAGTACTCCACATATATTGTTCTTGAATTTTTGCCAATCCAAAAGCATCATTAAGGTTGGTAGGATTCAGCATCCTCACTGATAACCTTATCTCATCATGCAAGCCACTCAAGAAACAACTGAGTTTATTGCTTTCTGAAACTCCACGAATTCTGTTAGACAAAACTTCAAATTCTGCTTTGTAACTAGTGACTGTTCCCCCTTGCTTAAGCCTTGTAAGGGACTCCATAGGATCATCATATGGAGTTGACCCAAATCGAGTATGAAGTGCCTTAACAAATTCTTCCCAATTACAAAACACCTCAGCTTCACTAGCATTTTGAAACCACACCAATGCTTCATCATCCATATGAAAAGAAGCAAAAAATATCCTCTGACCAGGAAGAACTTGATGATACAAAAAATACTGGTTGGTTCTGTAAATCCGTGCAGACGGGTTCCTGCCATTGAATCTTGGAAACTCCAGTTTTATTCCCTTAATAAGGCTTCTGTCAAAATTGTCCCTTTGATTCTCACGATGATTCACCTCACCCATTCCTTCATGCACCTCTGGCCCCTCAATACCAAGTGCTGTATTGATTGAAATTCTTGAAATCTGTTAAAACATATCATTAAACTTCTTTTCTTAGTTCACTCTATCCATTCTTGCAACTTCTTGTTGCTGTACCAACACTGCAATAGTATCCTCCAACTGTTTCTGCTGACGATCTTGCTACTGTCTCAAATGGTTTAAAGAGTCCACCACTTGAGCATAGGACCGAGTTCCTTCTGCCATGGCTCATGATACGAAAATGTTACAGACCCAATGTGACTACTTCAAGATAGTCAATCTCCAAAAAATGATAAAAAAGAGAAGAGAAGAATGAAGAAGAGAAACTAATTCTATATTAACTTTATTGATACTTCTTCTGTTATTTCCCTTCCTTTTATAGAAATTCATCAACCCCTTCTGTAACGGCCTTTGTACAATTACAGAAGAAATACAAAACGCTGCGTATCAAATGACAACTAAAACTATTACATTTCTGAATACAACAAACAACACTGTTCTATTAAACTAAACAACACCACTTCATGTTCACTTCATGCTCTTCAAAACGCAGCACTTCATTAAGTAACAGTTTTAACTGCCACTTTCCTTCCTCGTGCTGTCATAACAAATCCCAGCATCTTCCCTTTCATTCCTTGCAACTCCTTTGCTGTTTCTATTAATTCAGCCCGTGACAAAACCAAACGACCATACCTCCAGATAAATGCAGAGAAATTGTAGTCTTCCTACTCTTTTCAGGGATACAGAAAGCATTGCCTTCTATAAGAAAACTCCTATCCATCACCACAACTGACTAATAATAAGGAAAACTCAACAAATCCAATGAAAAGAAGAGAGATTACGAACAGAATGATTAAGGATCATCCAGGCAAGAAGCACCGGAAATGGAAAATGAAGTCATCGGGGAGAGAGAGAGAGAGAGAGAGAGAGAGAGAGAGAGAGATTATGGTGCTCACCTCCTACTACATAATCGGCAACCTCTGTTGTAATGTCCAGAACACCCTAAGAAAAAAAAAAAAAAAAGATCCCATTGTACGAGGAAAAATCATTAATAATACGAATATAAGGAAAGTGATGGTATTATGACCTTTTCAATTTCCACTTCCAAGTGCCAACCACCACCGCTAAAATGTATTTAACGCCAACCTCGTTACAAAATGTAGCTAAAAAGATATCAAATGGCCCTCCTTCCAAGTTGATACTTCTGAAACAACAAAACTCTCATTCGATACATGGCGCAGGACACATTGGCTTAAGAAAATAAATTAATTTACAAGACCATCATTAGGAAACCTTCAACACCTCATTATAAGGAACAGTAGCAAGTGATTCTGAACCAAAGGCCATTCCAATACTAAAGCCAAGCTGTGCCCAATAAAATGATCGTGCTGCCAATTGATCAGGAGAAAACAACAGCAATGACAACCCCTACCTGAGGGTAAGAGGGAGCAAAAACCTCCAACTGTGCTTCAAGTCCAACGTACACTTACGCTTCAACAGCAGCAACTGCTTCCTCATCGGTAGAACCAGGTGAAATAATTTCTTCTGAAAGATCTCCATCCGTAACCTCTATTGCCAGTTCCTTTTCTGTCTCGGCATAAAGTAGCTTCTCCCTGAGCTTTACTGTGAGTTCTTCTCTTACACTTCCATTCTCAGCCAGAAACTTCTTAAATGCATCCTTCCCATGAAAATTCTGACCATTAAGATTGTAAAATGCACCAGCCTTTGAGATAAATTTGTGTTTTACTCCAAATTCTATGATCTCTGCTTCCCGAGATATACCCTTGCCAAACTCGAGCTCAAATTGGGCAGTTTTAAAAGGAGGGGCAAGCTTGTTCTTCACAATCTTTGCAAGAACTTGGCTTCCCAAAGCCTGCAAAACAATATGATACGGATGCCTTGATTGCAAGAAAATGTACCAAGATAAAAGCCATTTTAGACAAGGACTTGTGAATTGCTTCAGGCTTTCCCCATATTTTGTAAATGAGGCTCGCAGAGGAAAAGGATCAAGGCCTGCTTAAAGACAGGCCTTTACAATAGAGTAAGAACATTACCACACAAGATATGGTACTGCATACAAGTTATACAGAACGGCATCAGATCTTTTCAGCAATAATAAAAAGCATTTTCAATTTCCAATCCCCAAAAAAGGCAAATTTATAGAGCAGCTGGGACTGCTAGAATGGAGAAAACAGAAAAGTTCCAAAGCCAAGAATATTTTAGGCACTCAACTACCCATAGCTTGATCCTTTGATTAGCAACTTCAAGCAATCAACAATTCGTCCTTTCACTGCTTCATCATTTTAAGATCATTTATAAATTCCTGTGATTGCTTAAGAGGTTGTTTGGAAATAATTTTCATTTCATCCCATCTCATCTCATTACATCTCATTTCCTTTCCAAACATCACTCAAACACAAACACTTTCAAACTAATCATTACAACTTTACCAAACTTCCAAACAAAATATAAAAAAACAATTCAACTTTTCAAATCCCAAATCAAAAATAATATTACAAAATTATATCCTAACAATATTTGAACTTTATAATATTTTTTATTCAATTTTTTCTCTCTCCTTTCCCAAAACCCAATAAATATTTCACTCAAACTAACTCACTACCATTCACCTTTTCACAAACCATCTTACTACTATTCACAAAATTCACATCTCATCTCATTTCCCAGGCATCCCCTAACTCTACATCTTGTGGTGGCTGTCATGGGCCTATGGTACAAAACAAGACCAATTACTGGTAACTGAGCACAAGTATACATGATTCGAGCCAGAGGCCAAAAGACCGGTAATTTGTGTAGTCCATTTAAAAGCCAAGCAAGTCTTCTAGGGGTGATCCAGTGAAGTTCAACTATAATCTTGTGATTGGAAAGAAATAGATTAAATATCATACCTCTTCACCCTTCTTGACAAGCCCTGTTCTCCTAATGTTAATGCGCACTGAAGCATAGAATTTCAAGGCATTACCACCACAAGTAACTTCAGTGGGCCCACCAAAGCCTCCAAAAGTTGAAAGCTTCGACCTTGTCTGGATAAACGTGATAAAATTAAGGAGGTCTGATCATAAAATAGGCATCATCCTCTTTCAAAAAGAGATATCAAGAAAAACAAACCACTTTTATGAGGACACTTATTCTGTAGTTCACCTCTCGGGATGGCAACAGCACATCAGTAAGAAAACAAGTACCACTTACTATATTCTCTAGCTAGTTATTAAAAAAAAAAACTATATTCTCTAGCTCATTTTATACAGCCATTAAGAAACCTCATGTTAAGTCAAACTTTTTTTCCCTCTTTTAAGAAGAAACTACCTTAGTCAAACACTAAACATGATACAGCTAGAAGTAATTTCGATGGTCACAACCTTCTTAAAAAACTATTATCTTATTTGAATCTCTGGTTATATTAACTCATAAGTGCTTGAAGCTTTGTTATGAAAGGTTGATTGTTCTTGGGTCACTCTAATGTGCATAAAAGCTCTCTCTCTTGACTCCCGGTTTCCTATTTCCGGCAATTCTCTCTGAAAATAATCTATAATCATTATCTGTCTTTCCGCTATTTCCTTATTTACCCTATCTTTCTTTTGGGTTTTGGTTCTCTTACTTCCTTTTGTGATGGGTACAAGTCAAAATTTGATAATTAGTTCAAAGATATTTGATTTTCAACATGAGAGTGGTCAGTGGTGGCAAATTACAGAGAGAAGTCGCAAGGTCACCACGTTCATCACTGTTGCTATTTCTGCTGTGGAATGGTTGGTAAAAACGGTGGTTGCCTGCGGAGCACTGACCCGTTCTTCGGAGTTTTACAAGATTCAGAGGAATGGGATTCAGGTTCTTTTGTCCCAACGATGCTATAATAATTATTGCCTTTTTTTACGCTATCTGAGTATAGGAACAAGGTGATGGGTGGTTTCATCACAATCCTGAAAGGACTGAAGGGTGAGAAATAGTTGAGGTTTCCCACAACGCTTAGGGAGGTCGCTACTTCTTCCTCTGTTTTGGGTGTGGATTACAGAGCAAAACAAAGGGTACCTTTGTTGGGCAACGTTGTTTCGGGAAAGAAGGGTTCTTTTTTGAAGGTTTTGAAGAAATCGCCTTAGAATCTAGTCATTCACGATAGTTCGGAGGGTCAGCAGGATGTTTGTGGGGTGGTCGGTGAGGTGGTTGAGAAGCTGGATTTGCAATCGAATCATCTTCCCAAAGGAAGAGGGTTGGTATTTCGAGGGTGGCATGACAGGAGGTAAAGAAGGGTTCTTGTTATTGGCCATGCAGAGAAACTTATTGGTCATGAAGGAGAAGGTTAATTCAATATTATATTGGGTGCAATTGGACATTGGCTCGTCAACGGGCTTTGTGGGTTTAGAGGCTGGTTTATTGGGCAAGCTTAAGTCCGGTCCTGTTGATGGGCCAAGCAGTCTCATGGGATCTCACACATGCGAGGTGGTTAAACATGAAAAGAAAGTAAACGAGTTGGGCTCGAGTAAGAGCTCCCAACTCGTACCGGGTCTGTTTAGGGTGATTCGGAATTGGCTCCTCTATTGTGGCGTCAATACTTGCTTCATTGTTGTTTGGTAGGCATAGACTCCATCACCGGCGACTGGCAACCCTTCGAATGGCGTGTCTGAGCTGGAAATGTCACAAAAGTGAGGAAGGGAATTTTATGTTACGAGATGGACCACAGATGGCGGTGGTAGGTATGGATGGCAACTCTGGCTTGTCTCTGGTTCTGTTCGTCAAGGGTATGAGGTCTGTGGAGTCATTCTCAATGGCATTTCTGTCTTTGATCCCATTTGAAATCCTTCAGAAATCAAGAATGGAAAATGGGGTCATTTCCCAAGAGTTCTCTAATATTGGTGTCGAGCCTCA
Source organism: Carya cathayensis (assembly GCA_011037825.1). NCBI lineage: Eukaryota > Viridiplantae > Streptophyta > Magnoliopsida > Fagales > Juglandaceae > Carya > Carya cathayensis. The sequence continues at coordinate 1,360,754 of QGSO01000347.1, read as the reverse complement.
GTCTGTCCCCCCTATGGGGGTATCAGATGTCTCGAATTTGCAAATGGTCCTGTATGATGGGGATTGTTCTAATGGGTGAGAGGCTGATCCACCCCTTTATGCACACTTCCACCTAGTCCAATTTCATCCAGAGTTGTTTCGAAAGGGGTTTTAAAAAAGGGTGAGAAGATTCAAGCATGTGCTGGGATCTCTTGTGATGGTTTTGAAGAGCAATTCAAGGTTTTTCTAATTGCTATCGAATATGGACGCTCCACGGCCTTGGAATCTGCATCAAAGAAAGAAAGGGAATTAAGAAGACTATAATGTTCCATTGATAATGACGTTAAGGAGGGGGAGTGGAGGGACGGACAAATTGAAAGGGAGGGGTCTCATTTTTCCTATGAAGCTTAAGATCCTCTCTTAGAACGTTAGGGGGCTTAATGATTCCAATATGTGTCTTCATATCAAATCTTTATTGCGTATTTGAAAGATTGATATTGTGTGTTTGCAAGAAACAAAGTTACGTTTTATTAATAGAAGTATCATCCGTAGCTTGGGATGTTCATTTATGGGATGGGCTTATCTGACATCTATAGGAGCTTTAGGTGTCCTCCTAATGTGGGATAAAAGAGTGGCGGAGTCAGTGGAGTCTATTGGGAATTTTTCTGTAGCTTATTCTTTCAAAAATGTTGAGGATGGGTGGGAGTGGGCCTATGTGGGCATTTATGGGCCAAATCCGGATAGGGAAAGGAGACTTTTGTGGGAGGAATTGGCGGGATTGTATCATCTTTGGGATGCGCTGTGGTGGATGAGTGGGAATTTCAACATTACTCACTTCCCAAGTGAGAGCTCATGAGAATCTAGTATTTCTTTGGCAATGGAGGATTTTTCAGAGTTTTTTTTTACTTGGATCTTTTGGATCTCCCCCTTGCGTGGGGGTGTGTCCACATGGTCCAATGGTCGAGGTTGGCTGACACTGGATAGATTTCTTGTTTCTCCTTCTTGGGAGGTTAATTACCTAGAGTTGTGTCAGAAGATATTGTCTCATGTGTGTTTGGATCACTTCCCTATCTTGTTGGGTTGTGGAGATATTTATGGGGGTCACCGGAACTCTTAAGTTTGAAAATATGTGATTAAGAGTTGATAAGGTGAGATGTTGGTGGTCTTCTTATCAGTTCACGGGCATTCCTAGTTTTATCCTTGCTGGCAAGCTCAAGGCCTTGAAGTTTGATTTAAAAAAGTGGAATGTGGAAGTTTTTAGGAATATTGACAGCCAGAAGAATCCCTTTATGGAGGAGTTGAATGACTTGGAGGTTTGGGAGGAGAATGGGGTTTCTCCTAAGGAGATTTTGTTGAGGCAAAACCCAGTGATGCTTGAACTTGAGAGGGTGTTGTTGATGGAGGAGATTTCTTGGTAGCAAAAATCAAAAGCTCTTAGGTTGAAAGAGGAGGATAAATGCACTAAGTTTTTTCATAGAATGGCTAATTCGCATCGGCGTAGTAATGCTATTGAGATGCGTTATTCAGATAATTGTGTGATTTTCTCTCCACCTAAGATTCAAAACGATATTGTACATTATTATTAAAGTCTTTCTCACTGAACCGGCTACTTGGAGGCCAAATCTTTTGATGGTTTGGCTTTCAGGTCTCTACATCCGCAAAGTGCGAGATGGTTGGAAATGCCTTTTGACAAAGATGAGGTTCATCATGTGATTAGTGGGATGGCAAATGATAAAGCTCTTGGTCCCAATGGTTTTTCGATGCCATTTTTCCAAGCTTGTTGGGATTTTGTGAAAGAAGATGTGATGCAAGTCTTTCAGAAGGTCTATTCTTTCAAGAAGTTTGAAAAATGCCTCAATGCGACTTTCATTGCTCTCATCCCAAAGAAACTTGGGGCCTTAGAGGTAAAGGATTTCTATCCTATTAGTCTCATGATACAAGATAACTTAGGGGTGGGCAGCGAGGGCCCGTACCCCACCCCCGCCCCGCAGGGAGAATGCCCAGCTTGGCCCCACCCCCCGCTCTGCTCCACATATAAAAATAAATATATTGTATATAGATATATACAATTTCTTAAAGACTTGAAATTGTATTCAAGTTATTGGATTGCCTTGGCCTCTTAGGCCAACCTTTATATAGGAGGCCAAGGCAATACAATAGTCATACTTAAGCAATGTGGAACTTAGTAGTAAATATAACTCTAATTAGTTTAAATTCTTTTTATATTTATAAATTTTAATTTATAATTTAAATTATATTATAATTTGGGTCCAAAAAATTATTTTTGGACCCAAAAATAATTTTTTTTACCCAATGGATTAGCCTAGGAGGGGGCGGGGCGGATGGCGTTTTTAACCCCGCCCCCGCCTCCCTAGGACAGGGGGCGGAGTTGCCCCCACATGGTGCAGGTCGGGGTGCGGGGAAGGGTCTCCCCTGCCCCACACCATGCGGGTAGCACCCCTAAGATAACTTCGAAGGTTCTTGCTAACCATATAAGTAAGGTTATGGAGCAAATTATCTCAAAGCCCCAAATTCCTCTTTTATATGCTTGGGAGATGTGGCATTTGTGGATTAGGCATTTTGTCTCTACTGTTCGGTTTTCGATGTTGGTTAATGGGAACCCTGCTGATTTTTTCCATAACTCTCGTGGATTGGGACAAGGGACCCTTTGTCCCCATTTCTCTTTGTTATTATCATATGGAGACATTTGGTGGGATGGTGGAGGTTGTCATCGGGGGAATTTCTTTCTGGTTTTTGGGTGGGAAATGCTAATAATGTTCTATCATACTTTCTCATCTTTTTGCAGATAATACTCCTTTTCTGATCATGGCCAGATGCAAGCTTTAAGGGCAATGCCATTATGTTTTGAAGCTACTTTGGGTCTCAAGGTGAATCTTGGAAAGTCTAAGGTGGGTTGGTGCAGAACATTAATAGCTCAGTGAGTTTTTTGGGCTGTAAAGTTGCTTCCTTGCCGATGAAATATTTGGGCCTTCCGTTGGGGGCACCTTTTAAGGCTAAAGCTATTTGGGATGGGGTTGTTGAGAAAATTGAGAAACGGTTGGCTAGATGGAAACGATTGTATTTATCAAAAGGGGGTAGAATTACCTTAACTAAGTGCACCCTTTCCAATCTTTCCACTTATTTTCTCTATCTTTATTTCCTTTGCCTACAGGGCTGGCTAACTGGATTGAGAAATTATTTCATGCTTTCTTGTGGGTGGAATTGGAGAGGAAGTTAAGTTCCATCTGGTTAGGTGGAAAAAAGATTGCTCTCCCATCTCTAAGAGCATCCTCATTGGATATTGCATATCTAAAAATAAAGCTACTTTTTCAACTATTATAGATAAAAGCCACTACAATGGATTATCCATAGTCAAATATTTTAACTTTGAGCTACAGTATATGTAAAGGAAAAAGCAAATTTGATAGTTACTATTCAATAAGCAAATCTTTATTTTATTGTTTTTGTAACTCTCCATCTCTCTTGATTGTAGAATAAAATCTGGAAAAATATGATAAAATAGTAAAATAAATATTACTAATAAAATATAATAAGTAGAATAATAAAATATGATAAAATAAAATAAATTTATAATTAAAAAAATTAAATATTTTTAAAATTATTAATTAATCATTACTATATAATAAATAAATTAATATCCAATGTAGAGATTTGCTGTGAATAATCAAACTCAAATTCATCTTATATTATTTTATTGTTAGATAATGAAAAAATAGCTATTCCAATGTGGAGACTAATATAAATGGAATAGCCAAAATCTAAATTCATCTTACATTCATCAAAAATGTCCTTTACATATGCATAATCCAATAACAATGCTCCAATGGAGGTTTTTTTTTTTTTTTTTTTTTTTTTTGGGGGGTCATAATTTTAGGATTTTTAATAAAAAACCTTGTTGGGGAAATGGTTAAGTTTACAATTCGATCATATTTTAAGCTTTTGACATCTCAAAATTGTTTTTCTTTTCCTTGGAAGTGTATTTGGAGGTCTAATGTATCTTCCAAAGTTGCTTTTTTCATATGGACAGCTTCTCTGGGAAAAACTTTGATAACAAACATTTTGAGGAAGTGCAATTTCATTGTTATGGATTGGTCTTACATGTGTAAAAAGCATGGGAAATCAGTGGATCATTTACTTTTGAATTGCGAGATGGTAAGACCACTATGGTATGAATTTTTGTAGAGCCGGTATGGCCTGGGTGATGCCTTTGAGAGTGGTAGACGTTTCAGCTAATTGGAATGGTCTTCACGGTTGTTCTCAAGAGGCTGCGGTTTGGAGGATGGTCCCTTTGTGTCTTATGTGGTGTATCTGGATGGAAAGGAATAATCAGTGTTTTAATGATAAGGAGCGCACTTAGGAGGAACTACAGAATTTTTTTTGTGCACAGCTTACTGCTTTGGTTTTTTGCTTTAGTGATTAACGGAGCTAAGGCTCATGATTTTCTGTTGTCGTTTTCTGGTTCTTAGAGTGTATTTAGGTTTTCTTTTGTATACTCCTTGTGTACATGAGCTTCACCTATTTCTTTCGTATTAATAAAATTGTCTTTCTTACTCATCAAAAAAAGCATGATACAGTTTTCCAAGGAATTGCACATATATTCCAAACCTGCCACTTTTTTTTTTTTATCGGTAGGCTTTAGAAAATAAATTTTTCAGCCGGGACTCTTTAAATAAATAAAATGTCCAAGATCCAGCAGAATACAATTATATGTAAGTCGGAGTTCCCAGCTGAACAAAAGCATCTTAGTCAAATAAAAACATTTCCAAAGAAATTAACTCAACCACCCTTGGGTATAGTAACTTTCTTTTGACAAGTGGACTAGGCATCTCGACGGAGTCCAAACCTTATATTAAACATAAAAAGGGGGAAAACTATATGCATTATTGTAAGAAGAAACACATCAAAAAATGCTAAGAAATAGATGTCATATCACATATCAAATTTAACAAAAAAACAAAAACAAAAACACACAGAATAAAATTATTGGCCCTGGCTGTCAGTTCCAAGGCCAACCCAAGCTTGGCCCATTTGCTGATGCCTCAGATTATCATCAGCCAAAGCACAACTAGCCAATACTTTTCCTCTCAAGCTTAGCTTATCAGAATTATACAACTGGTTGTGAAAGTAGAATCAAAATTGATACCTGGTTTATAAATATCAATATAGTCTGCGATAGTGACAAAGAGTGGCTCAACTTGCGAAGTGCCTGGCTCATCAATCTAGCCTGCATTGCCATGTGAGCATCACCCATCTCGCCATCAAGTTCACCTTTAGGCACGAGGGCTGCTACCTGCCATTAGAAACACAACTATTATTATCACAGCAGAATTAAAACATTAGATAACTTTAACAAAAAGATTTCTGTAATGTTGGGGAAGAAACTGTATTGCAAAACGTTGTGTAACACTTCCGGAAAAAAAAATTCTTGAATAGATGGCAAAATGAGCACAAACCGAGCACCTTACTTACACTGTCAACAACAACAACATCAACTGAACCACTTCGAATAAGGGTGTCCACAAGACTCAAAGCTTCTTCACCACAATCTGGTTGAGAGATAAGTAACTTGTCAGCTTTTACTCCAATAGCCTGCGCCAGCGTTGGGTCAAGAGCATGCTCAGCATCAACGAACACGCAGTAACCTATATAGAAATGACATGAAACAAACTTAATTTCCTCGAATAATTATAGACTACTTTGGAAAGGTGACGATCATTAAAAGTTCACCAACAGTACTATTATATCTACACATGGTCAAAACTATCTACTCATGAGAACAAATACCGAGCATATCTTCCATGGCATGAGACACATAAGATTACCGAAAAAATATCTTTCTTGTTCTGGCCACAATCAAGATTCCTCGAAGAGATGAGTCTTTTTTTCAGTATCCCCTTTACACATCTAATTAATTACTCTATAGGTCAAGCTATAACTCCCATAATATAACAGTATAATTGGGGAAAAAAAGCCCGTTTATTTGATTATACAATTAGCAAAAAGCGAAAATTAGAGACGGGTGGAGGCCAGGATAGATGGTTTATCAAATGGACAATAAATTGCACCACCCAAATAGTCGTTTCACTTGTGATCAACCAAAGTTATAACAAAATCAAATACACGGAGAAACCATCTGCAAAGAATAAGGAGATTTAAAAAAATGTCCCCAGGATTTATCATGTTCTGTAAGGTATGTTTCCATCAGTACAGAATGAGGATATTTTTTTAACAGATTTCACAGCCTTCTTTTCCTCGTTATTATTAGTGATGCAATTAGACAAAGTAACTACAGAAGCATATAGGAACAACCTCCTTGCTTTTGTGCTTCAGCAATTACATGTAGAGCAAGAGTAGTTTTCCCAGAAGCCTCTGGACCATATATCTCCACAACCCGACCCTACAGGAAGTCCGATGGAGGAATGTTATGAGCAACCAAAACATATCACATGTGCGCATTTCTATTATATACATATAAATGGTGAATGTTTGTGGGAGTGTGTGCGTGTGTTTAGCTGAAGATAAAGGTCTCTATGGTAGATAACTGGAAGGAAAATGTTGTGTGCTAGCTGAAGCACATACTATTTTGTGTGTGTGTGCGTGTGTTCTAGCTGAAGATAAGATGTCTCTAAGTGAAAGTGCCCAAAAACAGCATTGGAAAGCAAACCAGCAAAACTGCGCACAGCCCCTTTTTTAAAATCACCAACAGTAAAAAATTTATATTCTGAAAAAGAAAATATTTACTAAACTGAAGAATGTCTAGGTCCATAAATTTCATGGAACAGAGCTGATACCTTTGGAAGTCCACCAGTTCCCAGCGCTAAATCCAGAGCAAAACAACCAGTGGATACCACTGGTAAGTGCTGCAAAGGGACAGAGGAACCAAGCCACATTATAGATTCCTTTCCAAATGAGGACGTGATCTGATCTAGGGCTTGTTGTAGGGCCAAATCTTTCTTAGACATATTCTCTACACTAGCATCAATGCCACCTGTCTTGGACTTCCTTCCACCTAGAGGGAGATCATAATTGAGAATGTTAATGAACCACGAATTAACACACAAAACAAAATGGGAAATGGGTGATCTCTAGGGTACTAACTCCACTCGGATTTTGTAAGAACAAACTGTACTGAATTTATGTTTCACTTTATACGTAACCATGCTACCAAGATAAATGACATCCCACACTTTCAAGAGCATAAAGCGTGGTAAATCAATACCAGTATCCTCAGTACCCGTCAATTTACTTATGTCCCATAGGCCATGCAAAACTATTATAATAAAATTCCACAAACACATTGACAACAATAACGCCAATTTTATCACTCCCAAACTATGGTTTGGTCAACATTTAGATAATTTCAGGCTTCAGCACCTTTAGTAGAGAAGTCGCAAAACTGAGAAGACGTTCCCAATATACATCTTCTTAAGCCCTGTAAGTAAGAGATTAGACAAATAAATAAACAACTAAAATCAGTTGTAAATGCGCCAAACCTGGGAACTATAGAAGAAGAAAATATACAGAGAAACAATTCAACTAAAACCCTGAGAAATAGTACAGCGAAAACATAGCTTTTTCAGAAATAATAAGCTCGGAGAAAAGAAATGCTCATATTTATACATTCCCATTTGATTTCCCAGAAAACGAAATCCCAAAAAAAAAGTTATATTGAACACATTACATGTATGTTTGTTTTCGTTTCTTAGAAACAAGTTACCGAGCTCTTTTGACTCAAACAGTTGCAACAGGCTCCTTTGAATGAGGTTTTCCCTTTTGGTCCTAAAACTAAGATTACAATCTCTACAAGCTATCATTTCTGATTTCTTGCCCAGTGAGTCCCAAAATGAGCACGAATGAAAAAAGGGTCTGAAAAGGGTCTAAAAGTTTGAACAGAAAGTGACCTCAGGTAGAAGAATAGAGCGTTTCAGAAAGGAGGCATTCCGAACAAGCCTCGCCATAGACGGCTCCGACCAACCTCCACAGCCAAAAGAATAACTTTTTCTAAAATGAAGGATAAGTTAATCGGAACGCATATAATTTATCATGCGTGAGCAACAGTGCATATATGTATGATAGTGTGTGACAGTGTGTGGTTTTTTAGGGTTTTGGGAAATGATTTCCCTCCATTTTGAGACACTGTTGCAGAGAGTTGAATGAAGTGAAGTAAACCGGGGCGGTTGTTCATTGGGCCGTCCTTGCCTTGGACCGAAAGTTTTTTTGAAATTACTTATTTTTTTTTTGTCTTTCGTTTTTTCTTTCATTTGCCCATTTAACAGGCGCACATAAATATATTTGAGAACAAAAGTGGTATAAATTATTTTATTATTATTTATAAATAATTTTTTATTATTTTATTAATAATTTTACTATTATTAATAGATAATCTAAAATATTCTTAATATACAAACGAGCCTGATATTTGAGTAACCGGTTTCAATTCTGAACCGAATTCTCAAACTGTTGACTATTTTTACATACTTGGATTTATTCCAAACCAACTTCAAGTTTTAACCCCATCCATCTTTAAAATAATAATAATAATAATAAATAAATAAATAAATAGTAATAAGAATAATACTAGTTAGCTTTCTCATTTGTCCCCTCAAAATTAGAGTTAATGTATTTGAATTTTTTTTAAATCGTTAAAAATATTACCACTAGTGCATTTATGTATTATTTTTAACATTTAACAAAATAAATAAAATATGCACAAAAAATTAATTCAAACTAGAGATAACTTAAAAAGACAAAATGAAGAGACTGAGTAGCAACACTCTACTAATAATAATAAAACGATGTAGAAGTTAGGCTTGATTTTGGACCTTGGTGGTGAAATCTCTAAAGTATTAAGGGTTGAACTCTTTGATTTAACCAGTTTTTAGGAACTATGAGACTAATGTGAATTTATGGAAAATTCTTTATACAAGATTTGTGCATTCTCACTTTATTTCAAATGCTAGGTACCAATTAAGAAATAATAATAAATTAGTTTGAAAGGAACTCCTTTGTCATTCTTCCCGTAGCCATAGGTCCCGAATGGTTTAGGGCAGGTTTGGGTGGTGAAGAATACTTCACTACTATTCATTATTTTATCATTACTTTTTACCTGTTTTTTACATTTTGTACTATTATTCAATATTTTTTCATTATTTTTTCACAACTATTCACAGAGTGTTGAACCCAAGGTTTCAATTTTCGTGTAATTATAAATCTACACATGGATTTTGATAATAACAAATGAATTCAAAGAATAAAGGAGTCTCAAGCTCAAGTTGTCCACACAATGGAATCAAGTACATCAAGGAACCAAGCATGAGCAAGAAGGGAACAAGTTCACATTAAAGTCATAGAGTAATGTTGTAAATCTCTTAAAAATTCGAAATTAGGATTAAGGCTCAAAATTAATATTTTATCATAAAGCATTAAAATACATTTTCCACATGTGCATGAATATTTTGAAAATTAAATTTGAAAATTTTGAAAGATGATTGATTGTCATCTTTCACATGTGCATGACATGATTAAAGGTTTGAACTTTGAAAATATTAAGATGATTGATTGTCATCTTTCACATGTGCATGTTTTATTTGAATATTTTCAAAAGTGATGGATGCTTTTCTTGATTTATGCAAAAGATAGATGTCTTTGTTTGAAAAATTTGAAAAGTAAAGTGTGCTCCTTTTGTCATATGCAAAAAGTAAAAGATTAGGTTTGAAATTTTTGAAAAGTAAAGTGTGCTCATTTTGTCACATGCAAAAAGTAAAAAGATTAGGTTTGAAATTTTTGAAAAGTGAATGATGATGTCTTTGACATGTGAATCTTTTTAAATTTGAATATGAAGTCTCATATGCCTATAAATAGATCATTTGAGAGCTTCACATTCACAACACCAAGAGCATACAATATTCATTCAAAGCTTTCATTCTCTCTTCTCTAAGCATTGAGTTTTAACCCTTTTTCATTTTGAGAGATATAGTTTGTGCTGTATTGTTCTTATTTCACTCATTAACGAGTGTTTTCTGATATTCTACCCACTATCAATTCTTGTATCAATAAAAGGGTGTGTATAACCCTTGTGCGTGTAGAAAGTGTTCTACACAGGGAATAGTTGAATCACCACGTGTAAGGTGATTGCAAGTGTAGAGGGTGTTCTACACGGATCCTTTGTAGCGGTGTTGTTCAAAGGTGTAATAGGTTTTTACCTCCACCTGAAGGAGGTTGAATAGTGAATTCGGGGATCCTCAAGGGGTAGCTTGAGGCGAGGACGTAGGCAGTGGGGCCGAACCTCGTTAACATACTGAGTTTGCTTCTCTCTTACTCTTACTCTTTATATTTATTTCTGTTTCATATTTTGTTTATTTTATATTGTATATTTGATTTATAATTGTTATTTTTTTTAAATACAACTCAATTCACCCCCCTCTTGTGTTAGTCATCTGGGCAACACAGAGTATATAAGATCATCTCACTACCTAAACACAACCTTAGCCTTTATTTGAATATTTAGAATTTGAATATTTAGAATATTTTAATATATTTATAAATAAGATTGAAATCGTTTGAGTCAAAATATTTTATTAAATTTTAAAAAATAAGAAAAAAAATTACAAAAAATATTATAAAGTTAAAAAAAATTTGAATATAATTTTTTAATAATATTTTTATCTTAAAATTTGAAAAAGTAGTATTGTTTTTAAGAAATGATATTTGTAGTTATAGGGTACACAATCGTCAAGCATTCTTTTTAAATAAATAAATATGAGAACAACAAGAAAATTTTAATTTTTTTAATGGTAAACTCCACACTTTTTCAAAATGATTATATGAAACCTGCATAACTCATAACTGTATCTAATATTACTAATTATTTTTTGTATTTTGTTTATGAGTTTAGAAAATTTGTAATAATTAGGCAACGATTATATGAAAAAATTGAGGATTTGAAATTGAATGATATTTTGTATTTGAATAATATTTGAAAATAAAATATCTGAAAATACCTTAGAATAATTCTATTAGCAAATGAGGAGTTCCACTACATTCTACATGTGCGGAACAACAACGTCAACAAAAAGCAAAAGATTATATTTGCCCTCACCTCCATCAAAGGTATCGGTAGCCGCTTAGTGAGCATCGTTTGCAAGAAGGCTAACGTTGACATGAACAAGAGAGCAAGTGAATTAACTGCTGCTGAGCTGGACAATCTCATGGTTATTGTTGCCAACCATCGAGAGTTCAAAATCTCAAATTGGTTTTTGAATAGGAAGAAGGATTACAATGATGGCAAGTACTCTCAAGTGATTTCCAATGCACTTGACATGAAGTTGAGGGATGATTTGGAATGATTGAAGAAGATCAAGAACCATCGTGGTTTGAGGCACTACTGGGGCCTTCGTGTTCGTGGCCAGCACACCAAGACTACAAGCCGCAGGAGGAAGACTGTTGGTGTCTCTAAGAAGCATTGAGGTTTTTTTCTTTATTTTATGCAATTAATATATGATTGCTCGACGATGATTTTTGTTATTTAGCATGTGATTAGACATTATTAGACTTTTGTACTGGGGTCGTGGTTGGGTGGGACATTGTTGGTGGGTTCTTATCCATTTAACCATATTATCTTATTTGTTCAAAAAAAAAAAATCTAGTTCACAGAGCTAGATGTGTCTTCCATCAACGAACATGTTAGAGCGGATGATTTAAAAGTAATGCTTCAGGAAGCTTTTGCCCATCCTGTAATAGAGGGTATTATGCTATGGGGGTTTTGGGAGTTTTTTATGAGCCAGACAATGTGCATCGAGTGAATGCAAAGGGTGACATTAATGAAGCCGGTAGAAGATATCTCACTCTTAAAAGAGATTGGTTGCCTCATGCCCATGCGATGGACGCCTCACTCGCACTAAGTGTTTATGGTCATGGTGGGCAAATGAATCAAGGGATACCTCGAGGCAATACCAAGATTCAAATGATTGAAATATAAAAATCAAGACTAACTCAGTACTAGTGTTTATGGTCATGGTGGGCAAATTAATTCTCGAAAATTGGTTGATAAATTCTTATTGAAAAAATAGCATAATAATGAATTATAATGCAAAACCGAAAGAAACAGTACTAGAGTTCAGCTAGTCCTCCCATAATCAACTTGTTTTAAGATCACAATCCAATAACAAATTGAACTCTTAAAATTAAGGGAAACAATTCCAACAAACTCCTAAAATTAATGAAACAAATATACTAATTAACAAATTGATAAAATTCCTAATTTTAATAAGCAACAACTCTGTTAACTTCATCCAAATTGCCCCATCCCTACAATCAAGGGATTTGCCTCATCCCCTAAAATCAAGGGGTTCACCAATAACTCGATTAACCTCTAGGTGGCAAGCGGTTGGTCCTCCATGACCTTGCCTTGTATGCCCAAAGTATCATCATCCGAACCATGCAAGCGCTCCAAAGTTGCCCTCCTAGCCTCGGCACGCCTAGCCCTCCTCCTAGTGGTATTGTGGTTGGCCCTTCTTGCATCTCCATCACCGTGAACATGTCAATGACCAAGGAGAGTTCAAGTTTAGAGGTTTTCATGGAACAATCGCACCCATCTTGCTCTTATGGCGTAATGACTCAGACTTAGAGAGAAAAAACAGAGAGAGGGAGAGAGAGAATTGCTTGAGATAAAATCTGTATATGGATAATGGGCTAGTGTATGAAGAAGGAAAAAAAATAACTTATCCAACAGATGGATCTATTCAAAAATTTTGGACAAAAAATATAGAACCAGCCACAAAATAATTGATCCCAGAAAAAAAAATGAAAAAAAGAGAGAGAGAGACGAGAAAGAAGAAACCAGAAGAAAGAAAAGTTTTCAGGAAAGAAAAAGAGAGAGGTCTAGTTTGCTTTTGCTATTTTTACTTTTTAATTTTTCACGTTTACCTACCACTTGTATATAGCGATTGTACCCAACANAGATTCAAATGATTGAAATATAAAAATCAAGACTAACTCAGTCAAGCACTTAATTCTCGAAAATTGGTTGATAAATTCTTATTGAAAAAATAGCATAATAATGAATTATAATGCAAAACCGAAATAAACAGTACTAGGGTTCAGCTAGTCCTCCCATAATCAACTTGTTTTAAGATCACAATCCAATAACAAATCGAACTCTTAAAATTAAGGGAAACAATCCCAATAAACTCCTAAAATTAATGAAACAAATCTACTAATTAACAAATTGATAAAATTCCTAATTTTAAGAAGCAACAACTCTGTTAACTTCATCCAAATTGCCCCATCCCCTACAATCAAGGGATTTGCCTCATCCCCTAAAATCAAGGGGTTCACCAACAACTCGATTAACCTCTAGGTGGCAAGCGGTTGGTCCTCCATGACCTTGCCTTGTATGCCCAAAGCATCATCATCCGAACCATGCAAGCGCTCCAAAGTTGCCCTCCTAGCCTCGGCACACCTAGCCCTCCTCCTAGTGGTATTGTGGTTGGTCCTTTTTGCATCTCCATCACCGTGGACATGTCAATGACCAAGGAGAGTTCAAGTTTAGAGGTTTTCATGGAACAGCCGCACCCATCTTGCTCTTATGGCGTAATGACTCAGACTTAGAGAGAAAAAACAGAGAGAGGGAGAGAGAGAATTGCTTGAGATAAAATCTGTATATGGATAATGGGCTAGTGTATGAAGAAGGAAAAAAAATAACTTATCCAACAGATGGATCTATTCAAAAAATTTGGACAAAAAATATAGAACCCCACAAAATAATTGATCCCAGAAAAAAAAAAAAGAAAAAAAGAGAGAGAGACGAGAAAGAAGAAACCAGAAGAAAGAAAAGTTTTCAGGAAAGAAAAAGAGAGAGGTCTAGTTTGCTTTTGCCCTTTTTACTTTTTTATTTTTCACGTTTTCCTGCCACTTGTATATAGCGACTGTACCCAACAAAATTGAATAACCAACGGAACATCCTCCCACCACATACTGCTAGATGTAACTACTAAGTATTCTGCCTAATATTTTAAAATATTTTTTAAATATTGCTTAAATAATTTTTTTTAATATAAAAATTCATCATAGTAATTTTTTAAATATTTAAAAAATAAAATACACCTACGGTCAAATTCAGAGATGAACTTAGGGTTAAAGTAACACTTTCCAATGGGGTGCAAGTTTGAAATAGGATCTATAGTTAAAAATAGTTTTTTTTTTTTAAATGTGGAACTCATCTTATTCCATTTTTTTTAATTGAACCAGAAACAATACTTTTCTCTTGACTCCCTCTCTTTTCTATAACCATAATAGATAAATGATAACTTTTATGTTTGAGTATGAAAACCTTACTTAGAATTGAGTAATGATATTCATTACGTATATGCAACAAAGATTCATTAAATTGGTAAATATGTTGATAATATTTTTTTTCATATTAAATTGAGTTTTAGTATCATTTTTATATTAGTATAAATGATAATTAAAAAAAAAACTTTATAAAATAACAAAACATATTTAATTATTATAAGGTTGGAGTTTTCTTTCAATCTTTCAACTCATTTAAAAAATTAATATCCCTCTTTTAAGCATGTGACAAGTACATAAGTTTTTAACGAAGAGACGTAGTTTTTTAAGTTAAGACTTTCAAAAAAGAATGTGTTTGACACATGTTTAACGGACACTTGTTATATCTATAGATAGTTTGGAAGAAACTTTCTCCAACCCAATTTGAAAGAAAATTGTCTTTAAGTTTTTCAAAATTTAAGACATAAAACCGCAGAAAAATAAATATATAAAAGAAGACAGCGGATTTATAATCATTTACGTGAAAAACTTAATATTTAATTATATTAAGTATTATTGATTTATTAATATTAACAAATATTAGACGATCTACTTCGTATATTTATCTCTCTTAATTTAAATTTTAAAATTTATAGCTTTGACTCTTGAGGGACTCAAATCTAGTAAAATCTACAACTAACCAAGCAAATAGAAAAATCCCATTGATAATCTTGTATAGAGTACACTTTGTCTATAGTACTCGACTTCTTCGCTTATGAAAAATCCTAGAAATCTTTTTCCATTATGATTTCCGAGCTTTCAAAACTAAAAGGGATTTTCAATCAATAGTCAAAAAGGGATTTTTGTGGGTTTTTTTTTTTTAATCAAAAGAACTTCATTTCATTCATCACTAAAATGATAAATTAAATAATCCAGCACACCTCTCCACCCATTTGTAGTGCCCTCTTTGCTAGTTTATGTGCCACACTATTACCTTCTCTATAATTGAACTTGACTTTCCAAACAGATCTGTGATGGATAATGAATTTGATTTCTTCCACTTGTTGCCTCAACCATGCACTTGTAGCCTCCTTCTTGTAAATATCATTGATAACTTTTTGGATATCCCCTTCAAAAGATGCTTTATGCTTGTGCAAATCACTACAAATCTCCATAGCCCTCCCTAAAGCACAAGCTTCAGCTAGTTCAATGGTTCTATCAAAATTCTTAGCAGCACACAAAGAGAACATAATCTCCCCTCTATAGTCTCTTGCTATCACACCTATTCCTATTTTCTACTCTGTCTTGTTCAAAGCTGCATCAAAGTTGATCTTTGTAACATCTTCAATGAGTGGCAACCATTTAGTTTCCCTCCTCCTACTGACTTGAATTTGTTGATCTCCTTTATCATCATTAGCTTCTTGAAATGCTTTAAGATTAGCTAAGGTAGTTTGCACAACCTTATTTGGGCTATCAAACTTATCCTCAAACACTAGTTTATTCCTTCTAGTCCAAATACCTACTAAGATCACAGATGTTTCTTCTAGTTTTTTCTAGTTTAAACACCGTTGCAACCTGTCCCATAGCTGGAAAAACTCTCCATCCTCACAACTCCACTTCTGCAGTACACTCTCTCCGCCCACGCATCACTTACAGTTGGGCATGTCCAAAACACATTCTAAATAATCTCATCTTCCCTGCAGCATATGGGACATAAAACGTCATCCACAACCTTCTTCTTAAATAAATTTTTCTTGGTAGGCAAGATCATATTGAGTTCCTTCTAAAGGAATTGCTTCACTGTCCCTGGTATGTACATTTTCCAAACCTTCTCCCACATATGTTTTTTATTATGGCTGCTCGAGCATTCACCTTGGGTAGTAATTGCAATACTTTTCATTGCATAGTACGCACTTCTCATTGTAAACTTTACATCCTTTGTGTATCCCCATATTGCTTTATCTTCAACCTCTCTTCTACTCAAAGGTATGTTGCATATTTGAGTAGCTTCATCTTTCTCAAAGATGTCAAATATCAGCTTTTCATTCCAGCAGTGAAGTTCCTCAATTATCAACTCCCTTACTTTTGAATTTTCATTCAGGACTTTCACAAGAGACTTGACTTTGAAAGAAAGTGACTAAGGCAACCACTTCTGATTCCAAATAGAGATATTATGACCATTGCCAACCCTACATACCATGCCTTCCTTCATCAAGGCTTGTGCTACCATTAAACTTCTCCACATAAGAGAAGAATTACAACCAATCTTTGCCTCTAAAAACTGAGACCTTCTATAATATTTTTCTTTGAATATTTTTGCAACAAGAGAGTGAGGATCCTGCAACAATCGCCAACACTGTTTTTCCAGCATTGTTTCTATTGAACAACTCTATGTCCCTAAACCTCATTCCACCCTTCATTTTATTCACCATCATCTTTTCCCATCTCTTCTAGCAAATACCTCTTCCTTCTTGCTTGTTATTCCACCAAAAGTTTGAAAATAAAGTGTTTATCTCCCTGCATAACTTTTTTGGAAGTAAAAATACATTCATAGTGTAGTTTGGAATAAATTGCAGCACTGCCTTTATCATGACCTCCTTTCCAGCAGTGGGTAAAAAAGAATTCTTCCAACTGTGTATCTTCTTTCATATCCTCTCTTTAGTCCCCTTGAAAGTTTGGTATTTTAGTCTACCAATCATAGATGGTAATACTTTCTATAGTCTCCACACAGCACTGCTCCTGCTTCTTGTTATATTGCACTTTGGATGGATTCTTTTGTGTTAGAACTAAACAGAATTGAAGTTTTTTGTTGATTGAGAACTTGACCAGAAGCCTTCTCATACACCTACAGAACACCGTGAATTGCTTTCCAATCCTCCTTCCTTGCTTTACTAAATATGATATAGTCATCTGCAAATAAAATGTGAGTGAGCTTTATTCCACCCTTTACTATTGCCACTCCACTCATCATGCCTATTTGTTCAACTTTATTCAATAAGGAGCTCAACCCTTTTGCACATAGTATGAACAGGTAAGGTGACAATGGATCACCTTGCCTCAGCCCTCTTGTTGGTCTAAACCTCTCACCAAGCCGACCATTCACAACTACAGAATAGGAAACAGATGCTACACACTTTGTAATTGTCTTGATCTAGTTCTCAGCAAACCCCAACCTTCTCATAATGTTTTCCAGGAATTCTCATTCTATTCTATCATAAGCCTTCGACATATCCAGCTTCAATGCCAAACTGCCAGCTCTTCCCCTTTTCCTTGTCTTATTGAATACAATAATTCAAAAGCCACCATTACATTATCTGTGATGGATCACTCTGGTACAAAAGCACTCTGGCAGCTAGATATAATGTGAGACAATACATTCTTAAGCCTATTTGCCAAAGTTTTAGCTATAAGCTTATACAAAACTTTACATAAGGAAATTGACCTATAATCATGTACTGACATAGGAGTACTACTCTTAGGAACCAAGAAAACAACTGCTAAAGATGATGTTGGAGTTAGCTGAACGGAAGAATGACAAGGTACTTCATGAGCGGCTATGCATTAAAGAACCCAAATTTAAAGCAATGGAGAAGAAGTACAAGGGTGTCTTGAAAGTGTTAATCTTGTCATGGTTATTTTTTATAATAGTTTGTGGTGTAATTTTTATGTATCCAAAAAAATACAATGTATCTCGATTAGTGCTACGACTCATGTAACCTGTTTTAATTTTTAAGTGTCCAAAAAATTACGATGTATCTCGATCAGTGCTACAACTCATGTAACCTGTTGTAATTTTTTGTCCCTATTTTGTGGTGTCGTTTTTTAATGTATTTAAGATATGTTTTGAATGTTTTATTTAGGCAAATTTATGGATTACACCTTCAAGCAGATTTATTTATGCAAATTTTGAATTATTGCACATCACCATAATGTACTTATCATCAAATATTCAATTCCCAGTGCATGTTTAAAGCAATGTGACTACCAATGAAATACAAGATGGTTCCAATAGAAATACAATATTCCTGGAGAAAAAATTGGCCAGATGGTTCAAAGATTAAAGCAGTTCAATTTGCACAACCTGATAACAATATGATTCCAATGATTGAGAGGAATAAGAACTATTCTCATAAAAGTGAGTTGCTCTCCAATTAAATAATATTATAGAATTAACAATATCAATAGCTTTCTTCATCTTCCTTGGATTACACCTATCTCAACTTCTCTGTACAATAGTTAAGTTGTGGCATGTCCTACCGTATCAAAGAGTAATTTAGCTAAAGAGAAGAGGGAATATTATAAAAATATTATAACAGGCTTCAAGCAAGAAATATTATTACAGATGATTTAGACACACCAATTTAATTTAGCTAAAGAGAAGAGGGAATAAATCACATACAAGATATAAGAAAATTGGCACCATGAATCCCAATGTTCCAATATGTTGTCAGTTGTTGGCCCAAAATCCCTACATAAATAACAACAAACTTTATTAGCTTCTTTAATTAAAAATCGATAAAATACAAATAACTATAAAGCTACTATACATCACTGAAGGACAATTATTTTTAGCATGTCCCTCATTCTTGCAAATGCTACAACATCATTTCTTTGTTATTTTGTGTTTCCTTTGGATTTTTCAATCTTAAAGATTTTGGGCACCCTTTCATGGGAGCCCATGGAGGATCCTGCATCGTTTGTGAAAAGTTTGATACAACTTGACTTCTTAATATTTGATCATCATTAGTGGGCACCGTTTGTGAATATTCTACATGCTCTTTGATTGCAAGCAACTCTTTATGAACTTTCTCCAATGCAAGTGTGAAGTGATTGTATTTTTCTGCTGACTGTGATGCAAGTTCGACAATGTCATAAAGTTGACTTGCTTTTTCTTATCGTAAGATCATCTTGTCCTTACCTCACTTGGTCATCAAAACATGGTATGTGGGAAATGGGTCGATTCTTAGCATTAATAGTCCACCTGTCTAGAACATTATGCAGTGGCAATCTATTTAACTTCGCCTTCTTGCTAAAAACACACAAGATATGCCTACAAAGAGTGCCCATAAACTCCCACATATGGCATGTACATGTACCATGTACTTCATCACACTCCAATGTCACATGGTAAAGAGGTGTTTCTTTACCATAAGCTGTCACTCCATTTGTCTTGGCCTCACCAATCACATACAATTTTCTTACTTGGTACTGTATACTATTGAACAGATCATCTTGGAAGATCATGAAAGACTTTTTTGTATAAACTATTGACACCTCCTCTTCAATTTTAAAAGGTGTCTCCATTATCGCCCTCTTAGATTTTGTCCGCACATCCTTCTCTCTCTCTTTAAAGTAACGTGGATCTGTAGCTTTTTCATACTGATGCACAAAGTCACTAACCATAGTGCTTGAACGAACATAATTTTTGTAAAATTTGTTCATGCTTTCACTCCTCTGAGTTGTTGACATACTGGCACAAAATGTGTAATGCAAGTAGGCCGGTACCCACTTATCCCGTCAGCTGTAAAGATTTCACAGCCAAGTATTTTCTCCTAACTCATACTTCACCACAATCAAAGCCCGTTCTTGCTCGAACTTATCAGTAGTAATTGTCTCGTGGATGCAATGATGAAAATATTTGTGAAAGTCCAGAAATTTGTTGTATACATGGGCCAAGTGTTCGGAAAACTTTTGTAAGATATGCCACAAGCACAACCTATATGTTGTATTCAGGAGTACTTCTACAATTGCCTTAGTCATCGTCTTATCATCATCGGTAATTATTGTTGAAGGAGCACGCCCAAGCATTGCCTCTTACTATGTTCTCAAAACCATGTATATGATTCTGCCGTTTCATTAACTAACAAAGCACAACCAAACATTATGGTCTGATGATGATGATTAACTCCAGAAAATGGAACAAATGACATCTGATAAATATTGGTCAAGTAAGTGGCATCAAATGTAACATCCCCAAAATATTAGTATGTAGCTCTTGATCGCACATCAATCCAAAAACAAAATATTGGTATGTAGCTCTTGATTGCGCATCAGCCCAAAAACAACTTCTCATACACTCATCCTTATCAACTTACATGAAGAACACAAACTCAAGTTCTTTGAGTTGTCAATCAAGAAAGTAGGAATATAACCTTGGTGCATCCCCTCTTCAAATACTTTTCTCATTTTGCTTCCCACGTAATTTTGTACATCCTTGCCAATACAACCGACATTAAAGTCACTACCTGAATCTTTACTCAACACCAACATTATCTTCCTTGTCTATACGCCAGACTCATTCAAAGTCATATTAAGTTTTTTTTGAATTTTAGTAACTCTCGTATGTCCACGAAAGAAACTAGTACTTCTCGATATAAGTAGAAAATGGTTATATCCAACTACAAACTTGTTAGCTATCCACTTTTCACCATCTTTCTTTATTCCCATTATTGGTTTACATCCAATTTTTGTCTCAGCGTGTTCAGGAAGTATTCAATCTGTGTCTTTCTGACTTACCTGCTGAAATCCTTCCCTTATGCAAACATAGTCTACTGCACAAATAGTTTCATCATCTTTCAACAATCGAGTATGATTCGTCAAGATAGCGAATCCTTTTATCCTTTTTATATGCCTTGTAAAATGCTCGGGCATATTCGACACATCAAATACCATATCAATGAATGACTCCAATGGACCACTACTTGAAGAGGAAATCACATTCACTCCATCTTCGATATTAACCCCATCTTCGACATTCACATCACATTAAATGTCTACACTTTCAACCTCAAGTTTATCATTATCAAGATTATAAATTGGTTCATTCCATACAAAACCACACGATTATAAATTCATTGGTTATGGAAAATAACCAAAAATCATAGACAAAACTCAATGGCTTTGAATTCCTGTATAGAGCACAACAAACAGGGCACTAAATCGTAGACAAAAATCAATGGCTTTGAATTCCTTATTTAAATTATGTACTTGACACCACATAATTAGATACAATCCTATTTTATTCCAACTAATTTTGTTAGTTAGCTTCAGACTTTAGGTATGGCTTTAGGTGGATTCTTAGACTTTAGTTAGTTTCAGTAAATTAGATACAATCCTATTTTATTCCAATAAATTTTATTAAGCAGTCCTATTTTATTCCAACAAATTTTGTTAGTTAGTTTCAGACTTTAGGTGTGGCTTTAGATGGATAAGTCTGTAATTGCTTTAGGTGATCAGTGATGCATGCACACGATGAACTTAATAATTTCAAGAGTTTTTATGTAGTACTACTACTCCACTACTCATATATATGGTAAGGATCCTGTTTGATTGAATCAGAAAGAAACAGAATATATATAGTAATTCTTCCTTCCTCAATACCCTTCATGGTTTGGGGAATGGGATAAATGGGACCATGGATGGGTCTCTACCCAAGCACTATCTATATCATGTGCTTATGCATGAGTCATTAGTCATGTATACAAAACTAAAAGCAACTTGATTGCTAAAGTACATAATTTTAAACTATAAAAAATATTGTCTTCCATCCTGACTTTTACCATTTTCATGGGTCGACTTATGTATTACATTTTTAATATCTTTTTAAGTGGTTAACTCATGACACCATTTAAACTGCATCAATTAATGACTGCAACTGAATATGATAAAGCTCGTAGTATATATTAATACTGCTTGAAAAATGAGAAGCACACAACTGATCTTTTATAATTATTTTACAAATGAGGTTTCTAAAGTGGGACATTGGTTTCGAGGCATGTTTAGAAGATGCCTTTTAGTGGTGTGCCATAAATCATGCAATCTTTGGCCATGGACATAAAACCTCTCTTTCAAACATTTTGTCAAACACCTTTGGGCCACCTGAAGATGATTTAGAATAGGCACAAACAACAAGAAAGCTAGAATTGCAATAACATCAATTCACCATTCCAAGGGGTTTTAGTTAAAGATCCACTCTCACAATTGTTCAGTCACATTACATGGAGAGAAATTATAAATTTTGCAGAATAGGATTTTTCTACATACAATGATTTGATAAACCTCTTATGTCGATCATGAAACCATAGTTTATGTGTTGTGCCATATCTTGTATCTGAAGATTTTGTACTCCATGCACAAAGAAGCCAAAGTAGAAAATACTTAAGATAAAGGAAGAAAAAAAAGCAAAACCCCATAGTGTCTTGGCATATAATGTAAAAGAGGAGAAACACCTGAGTAACACCAAGGCTACTGGAGTCAACCATGAACAACCGATGGTGACGAACTGTGGTGGGCGACGGACCAATGGCAGTGAAGCGTAGTGGGTGACTCACTCGTGGGGTGAAATTGGGAGAAATTGGCCAAGGAAGACGACGGATACTTGGCGGACTGGTGGTGGTGGACTGGTGATGGTGGATGCTGGTGATGAAGGTCTGCTCGGCATTGGTTTTGGAAGCTGCCTGGAAGCACACGTTCGTCCAAGAGAAATCAATCCTTCTCAAGAAAAATAATTGATATCCCATGCACACGAGTATAGTGTGAGTTTAATGTGATTGTTGAGGTGGTAACTTCTAAGTGGAGGGCTGTTATTACTAGAAAATTAGACCGACTACTTAACAGCGAAACTGATCTACTTAACCAATATGTGATTTATCATTTTTGGCCTTCTATTTAAACACACACATATTTCATTGTGCTTCCTTTGCCACATAGCACATTTTCTCCATCATTAGTTACATTTGTTGATATGATACTATTTAAGAAGTACTACTGCTACATGTACAAAGGAATTGAACAAAACAATTTCATAAATTGACTTGATTTCATTTAATTTGTTAAATTTATTTTATAATTAAAATAATTTTATATTTTGACGAACCACATTAAGTCATATCAATTTGTGTAATTATTTTTATTTAATCTATTTATAGTTAGAATATTTATCTTTAAAAAGTTCTACAATATGAAGTCACCCGAAATGAAATATATTATACGAGCAGGTGTGATTGAAATTGAAATTGACAAAATTTTAGACGGGAAGAGGATTCTTCTTTCTCTGTGGTATTTCCAGATTAGTGTTTGAAGAACTACCGAATGGATGGTTAAGATCGAGACTCACCTACCCCAATTGTGAGCATAAATCTGGATTTGTGTATCTTTCCAATACATTGCATACAATTGGTATTTATCCTCCACGTGTGCCGACGCAAATGCATAAAAAGGACCTCTTTGTTATTTTGGTTGGAGTTGGACGCGTCAGAAGTTCAAACCCCAATTACCGACAGCCTCCAAAAAGTTCAAGTTGAGTTTAGACCGGAAGATTTTTTATCATTATTATTTATTTATTTACTTCATTATTATTTATTATTTTATTATTATTTATTTATTTATTTTATTACTATTTATTATTTCATCGTTATTTTTTATCACTTTATTAGTATTATTTACAAATTATCCAAACTCAATTCAGTATCTAAATGTTGATTATGGCTAATTTGAAAAATAAAATAAAAAAAAAATTTTGTAAATAATAATACGGTAGTTTATAAATAATAATAAAATAATTTAAATAGTAGAATTTGAGAAATGAGAGAGGAAATATTGAATAAAAAATATTAAAAAGTTAAAATATTGTTAGAATATAGTTTTATAATATTATTTTTGTATGAAAATTTGAAAAAATTAAATTATTTTTTATTTTGTATACGAAAATTTAAAAAAATTATAATGATTAGTCTAAAAATATTTATATTTAAATAAAAAATATGATAAAATAATATAAGAATTTTAGAATAAAGTAATACTACATATAATCGTGAAGTGTGCAAATACCGTGTAATTGTTTTGAAAAAGAATGAGATCTACGATTAAAAAATTAATTTTTTTTTTTCATATGAGTCCCTATTAATTTATTTTTTTCAAATAGATTACACAGTACTTACACAACTACAACTACAAATATCATTTCTATTTAAAATAAAATATATTTTCAAGCCGACCTTTAGTTTCGGGTATGAGTGCTAAAACCGCGGACTCTATTCATATCAAACCAAATCTTGACACCAAAAAGATAAGTCACGCGCTTATTAGTGCGATGTGTCCAAGAGGATGAAGATGATGGCGCGGCGCTTCTGACTTTTTAAACCAATCCAAATATTTTCGGTAGAAACGCTGCACGCCTAGCCAGTGGGTTATTCAAATAAGAAATGTTTGGAATCTTATAATAGATTTCAATCATCTCTCTTGATATCTTTTTTCTATTTATTTATTTTTTACTTACTAATTAAATAAATATTTTTTTATTAATTTTATGAATTTATTTTTTTTAATATTTAAAAATATATTAAAAAAAATTTATAATTTAGATTCCGAGTAGGTGACTGGAAGTGCATCCCAATGGAAAAAAAGACAGTAAAAAGTAAAAACTACCATTTTTCTTTTTCTCTTCTTTTTATTTTATTAAATAAGAAAGTTTTGTACACAAAAAAAAATATAGAACAACATGTTTGTTTTATTAAAGTTTTATTATTTAAATTAAAATGAAAAGTATTAATAAAAAATTCATTGACGTCAAAATGCACATCATGTATACGATAATTAAAACTTAAAGAAGTGTTTACAAATAAAAAAAAAAAAATCGCAATGGTCAAAACAAATATCTGTTGGGAGCTATTAGGACAAAATATCCGGTGTAGTGGATTATGCAAAGTGTATGAACAGTTAATTTATGCTAAAGTAAATGCAAAATAAAAATCATCTATGTTGTGGGTTGCATTTCTTTTCTTGGTAGAATATGATTATTAATTAATATATATAATTGGTAGAATGTTAAAATATTATAAAAATAAATAAATTAAAAATATTATTTTTTTACTATAAAAAAATAAATAGATAATCAGACTGGATGTGAATGGAATAGGCTAAGACATTTTCTTGTCACAAAAGTTTTAAAATTTGGGTTAACTTTAAAATGATAATCCATTGAGAATTGAGATTGCTCTAAAGCATTGGTTTCTCTGTATACAAATGCAAAATTATATATTTTAGAGATTGTCTTTGTCATTCAATAACTCTCATATATTAGATTATGGATTTTTGAATCAAAATAATAATAAGATATCATTTTATTATTATTATTTTTTCCTAAAATTAATTATATATATTGTGTAATTAGCACCCACTACATACAATTGGCATTAATAATATAAATATAATTCTAAATATAATTCCCTTCCTCCCTAAGTGGGAGAAAAAGGCGCCTCTCTCACTTCAACACAGGACCTTTCCTGGTCGCCCCTCAAATCCTATAAATGCTAGACTACGATTTCTTTGCTTTCCAGTTCTAATTAGCCTCCTCATCCATTTTCTTCTGCAACTCAGTCTGCAGGCTTCTTAATTAGAGCTTTGGTTGTGGTCTCTTTCTTCCATTATCTTACCCTTTATCAAGAAACTTGGCCATTAAGGTATGGGGCTTGCAGTACTTGGAAACCAAGTTGGTATTCTTTGTGTGATCTGTATGGTACTGCTCTTGCCTGCTCTATGCACCTCTCACGACATTTCTACTTACTCATCAAGAGCAACCTACTACGGTAGTCATAATAGCCATGCGACTCCAAGTATGTATGCGATACACTTTTAGATATTATTTGGCTACCAATTTGGAGTTATTCATAACTATGCATTACAAGTTATTATGTGCATGCATGCTGAAAGAATTATTTGCTCAACTATTTTGAACAACTTTCTTTCTCTACCAAATACTAATTAATACCAATTATTAGCAATGTGTAAAAATTATTTGGTTTATATATCATCTATGTACAGTTGAGCTCATGAAATGGTGATCATATAGGTGGAGCTTGTGGGTTTGGAGAATTCGGAAGAACTGTCAATAATGGCAGCGTGACTGGAGTCTCTATGCTGTATAGGAATGGAGCTGGTTGTGGTGCATGCTATTGGGTAAAACTACAAACTTGTTTTTGGACTTATCAAATACATTGCTGATGTAGAAGCTTGCCACATCAACTTATCGAATAAAATATTAATATTTTGACTTTTTAATAAATATAATGGGCCCCATAATATGTAATATTTTACGTACTCACTAAAATTATAAATCATATAATGCATGGTACTATTGCATGAATAATTAAGTGGATAAGTGTTGTGAATAAAGAATAACACACTAGCTTGCATGGTCTACCCCTACCTATTTGAGCTTGCTTTAACTCGAAACACTCTTCCTATCATATGAAGCTCAAGGATAATGATTGTGTTAGATAGCGCTAATGAAAAATTAACCTATATAATTTGCTCTACTAGGTCTCAATAATAATAATAATAATAATAATATAGCATGTATGATTAGTGGTTTTGTTGATGATGACTCTTCAGGTTAAGTGCACATCATCACAATATTGCAGTGAGCGTGGAGTGAATGTGGTGGTGACTGACTATAGTGGAGATGACAAAACTGACTTCATACTCAGCTCCCGAGCCTTTGCAAGATTGGCAGGCCATGGTTCTGAAGGGGCCAAGGAGTTGTTTAGTCGTGGTGTGATTGACATAGAATACCAAAGGATCTCGTGCCGCTACCCTGGTCACAACCTTATGTTCAAAGTCCATGAGCAAAGCAGATATCCTAATTATCTAGCTATAATGGTCATATATGCAGCGGGTATAAATGACATCACAGCTGTCCAATTGTGTCAGGTATATATTCATATAATTCTTCGAGTAATGCTGTATGAATTTATGAAACTCCAAGCCTTTGAGAGTTTGGAGCAAGCCTCCGAAAAAAAAAAAGGAAAATTTGTAATGACTTTTACTTCTTTATTAAAGATTTTATATTGCAACTTGCACGCTCCAAATTTGCACAATAAGTTCTTATTAAAAGATGTGTATTGAACAAATGAAATGATGATCAATGTTATAAACTGATGGATCGGATGGCCTCTTTGTTCATTTGATGGTGCTTGCAGGAGGATTGCAAACAGTGGAGGAGCATGCGTAAATCTTTCGGGGCAGTGTGGGACATGTATAATTCAGTACCACATGGTTCAATAAAAGTAAGGTTTCAAGTGGGTGGCAGCAAATGGGTGGAATCCGAAAATAATCTGCCTGCTTCATGGAATGCTGGGGATGCTTATGACTCAAACATTCAGCTCTAAACCAATTAGAAAGCTCTTTAAATTTTAATAATATTTGGATGTTCTATTAGATATATGTATGATCAATGCATGGGTTACTATGTAATTGATTATTAGTTTCTCTCTAGTTACTAAGGTGGTATTGTATTGTATTGTATGCTTTGTCAGTAGAAGTGATCTTGGTCATGTTGTAATATAAATAACAGGCCAGGTTAATGTTGTGCTTTGGGGTTAGTGCGTGATTAGAGATCATGAGTATGAATAAATTTCAAATTATAAAGAATGAAGTAACAAATAATTTTCCTTATAACTCTTTCCTTTAGATTCTGATTTGCAATATTTAAACTTTTATATTTTTCTTATAAATTAAATATTATCAGATCAGCAATATTGTGAAGTCATGTGTCCAACCAATCGAAAAGAACTCAAAAGATATATTGGACCAACTCGTATACGAATTAACCCAATAGTTTGTGTATAATTACGAAAAGCCTCAAATAATTGATGTGCAATTCATTGTAATGTTGTGTGCAACCAAGATTTCTTTAACACTAGTAAGGGCAACGTGCGCGTTTGCCTAGTTAACCAATTTTGTCATGTTACCT
Organism: Carya cathayensis; assembly: GCA_011037825.1. Taxonomy (NCBI): domain Eukaryota; kingdom Viridiplantae; phylum Streptophyta; class Magnoliopsida; order Fagales; family Juglandaceae; genus Carya; species Carya cathayensis. The sequence goes on along the minus strand of QGSO01000347.1, from coordinate 1,332,736 downwards.
CCTTACAACACATAATATGACATATACTATCTGTAAAGTATTCATAACTATAATACAAAGATTTCCACAAATATATTTATAAGTACATGTAGATGCTTTGTACTCATATATTACAAGCATAAAATATTTTAAAGAAAATGTTTTAAACAGTTATGTTATTATTTTCCTGGAGGATTTAAAATTTTAACGTTATTAAAATTTATTATAATTTTGGAGTTAAGATTTTCAAATTTTTTTGTAATAACATTTTACACGGATTGAATTTGTCTAATATTCTCCATTCTCTGCTTCTCTGTCCCTCTCTCTGATACTCTCTCATCTCGAAAATCCCTTACAACTTCTTCATTCTTTGCTCTTTCTCTCTCTATCTTCTCTCCTCAAACCGAGCCTTTTAGATGTTATGTTTCTCTAAACTTTGGTCTTTCTTTCTCTATGTTTTTGTGCTTATTCTGTTTTTCAACTAAAATTTTTATAATTTATTTTAATAAGGGATAAAATGGGGTGGATACAAAAATCTAAATATTTCTTTTAGACCCAGCCCAAAACCTTTCCCAGGCCCAACCCACCTCTTTTGTATATGTCGTATATTTATTACTTGCCAAAAATAATAATAATAATAATAATGTGTTAATCTTAAATTTATGAAATACATTATTAAGAAATAAATAATTTAATCATATAACTATAATATAAACTTTCATCTTTTAGGACCAGGAAAACAATTTGAACAAATTGTAATATGTTAGAAATTTTTGAACTTCTTAAATATTGTTACTAATAGTGGATTAGTCATTAAACTATAAAGTAAAAGAAATAAACTATTGACAAAACAATAAAATTTATTTGTTAGATTTTTTATTTTTTTAATATAATTTTATAGACAATTTAATTTTCCACATATAAAGCCCAAAAAATTAAAACTGAGATTTAAATTTTTATATCTAAAGCCCAACCTCATCAACTTCATTCCTCCATTAGTAAAAACAGAGCAAAATATATAACTAACTGCATATTTATACTAAAAACTAAAAATTTAATTCAATATTTACAACACTGAAAATAAGAACAAATAAAATAAAGCAAAACATTAAAATCATTTTTCTAAACATTTTCATCATCGGAATTAAACCCTGTGCAAAATTGAAGTTCATATCTTTAAAATTTCTTTTGTAAACAATTTTATGAAAATTTATTATGCTTTTCAACAAAATTTTATAATTTTTGTTTTATAAGATCTAAAATTGAGTAGATTGAAAAGTCCAAATATTTTTTTATAAACCTAACCCAAAAATATTCCCCTAATTGCGCCCAACCTATCTTAATCTTTTTTCCCTTTTCCTTCGCTCATTTCTTTTACTTCCTGAATCTTCTGCCCTTGCTTTCATTTTCTCCGTCTCTCTCTCTTTGATACTCGCTCATCTCAAAAATCTCCCCCACTCTCTGATATATGTCTCTCTACCTACTCCCCTCAAACCCACCCTCTCATACATTTCCCCTTCTTAAGCTTTGGACTCTCTCTCTCTCTCTCACACAAACACACACACACACACTCTCTGTGTGTGTGTGCATTGCTCCTAACTATGACTCTCTCTCGTCCGCATGCTCACAGTTGCTCTTTGCCTCTCTTTGTCTGTTTTTCCATCATGGATCGATAGGGAAATGGAGAGATCTTGTTCATTTCCTATCAATTTGAATAGATCTCATTGTATTTCTTTTTTTTTCCTCCCCCCTCGTTTTGTTGTTGGTCTCTCTTTATTTTTTGTTCCTACAAACCTTCACAGATTTGAGAAGATCTTGTTTAGAGCTTAGTGTTTTTGTTTTTTGTTTTTTATTTTTTTATAATTTTGCCATTGTCCTTTATGGTTTTTTTCCTACAAATTTGAGTATAAATTTTCCAAAAGTGTTATGATTTCTAATTTACATGGGGATTTCTTTTAAAGTGTTTTACTTTTTGAGTCAAATTGTTACATATCTGAACCAAAAAGTTTGTAATTTTTTTTCTTGTTCTTTATATATTTTTTTACATATCTGAATCAAATTTTTAGTTTTGTTCTTGTTTTTTATATTTTTTTCTACAGATGTAAGTGGGAAATATTTTTCTTACGTTTTCCTGGCATATTTCTTTACCACAATTTTATTTTTTCTACAAATTTTTCGGGAACAAAATGTAGATGGTACCCAAGATTTCTACATATGTAAGTGGGAAAAGTTGACTCATTTTGATCTATATTCATTTCATCTCTATCAGTATGAGTTTATTTTTGCCTAACTTGAAGATTTTTTTTTACATCTACATATGTATTATAGATTATATTTGGATTTACTTTTGTTTGATTGTTTTTGGTTGGAGATGCATCTACTTGTGCGATTTCCATTGCTTGATATGGAGCATATTTTTTTGAGTATGATTTGAGGCTCTGTGGAAGTCGTGGGTTTGGAAAAGTTTACTCATTTCGATCTATATTCATTTTTGTTTTCTGAGTTATAGATGTACATGTATTAAACATTGTGTTTGAATTTAGTTTGCTTTTATGTATATCAGCATGATTATGTGCGAGCGGAGTGAATTTTTTTTTTTTAAATTTTTCCTTGCCCCTGTTGCCTTTCGTTTCTTCTGGTTGTTTGCCTTTGGTTATTATTATTATTATTATTTTAATATTTCCTGGTATGATCTCTTGGCTGGAGTTGATCTTTTCTGGTAACAGTGTAGGGTTGTTATTTGTTACGGTGTAGAGTAATTATGGCTTTTGGGATCCTTGGATGCGTTGGCGATGGGTTTTCTACGCCGCTAGTGTTGTATATCAGTAGCCAATAAATAAACAATATCGACAGCAAGTTAATTTCATTATGACAAAGTGTTCAGCATAACATGAAGAAGGTATGCATCTGTCTCTGTCTCTCTTACTTGCACATACGCATAGCAAGGTAATTGGGTTTGGTTTTCTTGGGTGACAAGATGTTGTGGCCATTCCTAGGTTTTGATCTTCAAAATATTTTCCTCTGCAAAGTTGTTTGGACAGCTGGTTTGATGCGGTGCATGACTTAAGGTCTTTATTTTCCTCTGCAAAGTGCTTTTTTTTTTCTTGGTTGGGCAACTCGTCTGATGCTATGTTTTCTATGTTGGTTGTGACGTTTAAATAGTGGCTCACGAGGGTGGTTGACGGCATGATGGGGCTAAGCGAGATTGAGCTTCCCTTGGAGGGTTTGCCTTGTGTTTGTGGTATGATGGTTGCTCGTGCATGGGAAGGCTCTAGGTCAGCAATAGAGGAACTAGTCTGATTCCTCAACAGAGTCATGCAAACACTCATGCCGTAGCCAACCTAGAGGTATCCATGTTGATGATGCGAAACTCAAGAGCATTGATTTTTTCCATGCAAAGTACTTATTTAGGGTTTTGGTTTTTTTTTTTTTTTCTTTCTTGGCTGGGCAGTTGGGGTATTTGTAAAAAAAGTGAGGGGATAAGGCGGTATATTGGTCTAAGTAGAAGACACTAGAAAGAAGAAAGAGGAAAATTTGAGGAGAAGACACTGGAGACAAAAAAGTGAGTGGATTGATGTTCCAGAAATTGAAAGAAGGCGGTGGAACATTGAGGGACATTTGGAAATAAGTTTTAGTCGGTGAGAGGAAGCGATAACTTCATAAATGTAAAAAGATAATAACAATTAAGCGGCGAAGGAAACGGACAAACAAAACTGGTTGAATTTTCTTATTACATCAGGGACAAAATTGGAAAGAAATGAGTACAAAAGATACTGGGAACTAGAATATGGTTGAACATGGAATGCAATAAGAAGAAGCTAGAAGTTCCTAGATTTCAGTCAGAAGTGATAAAATCATAAATGTAAAAAGACAATAATAGCTAGGCAGCAAAGCAGAGGAAAAAAAGTAATAGAACGGTATTGTGGAATACAAGCAGGGCCACATTGAAAAATAAAATGTGAAACAAATACACTAAATGCGGTGGGAAGAAGGCAGAAGTTCCCAGATTTCAGTCAGAAGCGATAAAATCATAAATGTAAAAGGACAATAATAGCTAGTAGAAAAGCAGAGAAATAAAAAGACAATAATACCTTGGGCAAAGCAGAGAAAAAAAAAGACAATAATAGTTAGCAGCAAAGCAGAGAAAAAAAAGTAATAGAATGATATTGTGGAATACAAGCAGGGGCAAAATCAGAAAATAAAATGTCAAACAAAGCGGCATATACAATCTAGGATAAACATGCTAGAAGATAAAGGGTATTTTGATAACAAACAAATGATTTTACAAATATAATCATTCGATGGAAGAGGTGAAAAAGAAAACATGAAAATAAATGGGCAAAACCATAAATATGCAATTAAAACACAAGCTTAAAAAGGGAAAATAAATGCAAAATTAGGGGCAAAATTGTCAAAAAAAATTGAGGCTAGAGAGGTAATAAATACAATATTACATAGTCGGCAAAGCAAAAGCAGTAATAGAGGACACTGAATTTGGTTATTAAGTTAGGGGTAAAACAGGAAAAAAATAATGGACAAAATGGGCAAATGATGATAAAAGGAGGGGCAAAATTGGAATAAAAATGTGTCAAACAAAACGTTGTTTCTCCTACATTGGTGTTTAAATATATAGTAGATATAATCTGAGAAGGAAAATGCATGTCTTCCCGCTGGGGGCTCCCACAGGGATTTTATTTTACTTTTTTTACTTAATGATTAAAAAAGTATTTTTTAATGATGTTGTAATTTTTTTAAAAATATTTAAAAGTGTTAAAAATTCATGTGAAAAAAAAGCAATATATATATATATATATAGATGAAATGCACTAGTGGAAGCCACCAGCGGTGGCTGTAGAGCCACCCTTCTGAAAGTTTATGATTTTCATCTTTGCTACCATTGTTATTGGGTTTCCTTAAATACTCTTCTAAAAACAAATAAACCACTCTTTTAATAAATAATTTCAGACTTTTTAATTCAGTGGCTTCTCCAATCTTCTAGTAATTCAGCTATAAAATATATAATAATAACATATGAAGCGTATTAAGATTAGTGGTAATCTTCTTAAACGAAGAAAAATTGAGCCTTCTAGAAAGTCCATCTTTTGTTTGAAAAGAAAAGGTTTGTGATCTTCCAATACTTCAGATTGTATATAGAAAGAAATCAGAGAACAACTCACTCGACTTGGTTTGGGCTTCATTGTATCTTGAAAGCAAATTCGCTTATAACCCGTGTACATATTGTAATTGGTGAGGGTAAATATTGTCTAAAGGAAGGCAACATTTGTAACGTGAATTAAAGCAATCTTTCTCTCACTATTTTTGTTTTGCAGCCCCTTTTGTTCCAACAAAAACTATATCATACCACATCATTCATCTGTGTACAGAGGCGTAAATAAAAGCCAGAACACTCCATGCATGTCAATTTTCATTTATCTCTTATGACCCTATCCCCCCCCCCCTCCCCCAAAAAAAGTTTGGTTGTACAGCTCATATGAGATGAAATGAGATGTTTTGTTAAAAGTTAAATAAAATATTGTTATAATATAATTTTTTAATGTTAATTTTGCTTTGAAATTTGAAAATGTTGAATTGTTTATTATATTCTGTATGGAAATTTAAAAAATTGTAATGATTAAATGAGATGAGATGAGATAGTTTACTATTTGGTATCCAAACCAAGCCTTTACATATGAAAAGAGATTCAATGAAGAACTTATTTTCCCTTAAATCATTAAAGAAAAAAATAATATTATAATAATATATTATTAACATATAATATTAATAATATATGAATTTAAAAAATCATATAATGTTGTTGCTCACCTGCATTTAAAAAAAAAAAAAAGATTCACTTTTAGCCAATCTGAATCTAGCTGGAAGCAAACAAAACTGAAAACAAATTTCCGCAGGTTTTAAAACTACTAACAGTTTTCTAATGAGAAATTACAACCAGATCTATCAAAAGTTTAAAACATCCTTTGTTGTTAATAATAACTTGATGCCAAGGGGATTGGAAACTCCCAATTGCCGGGTGCGCTCCCCAACCGATTTGCTGATGCTGAATGTTAACAAGTTTAAAAAATTATTGAAACTAAAAAATCATACTCGATAAAAAGTCATTTCTTACAATGGTATTATTAAAAAATAAGAAGTTTCTATTTTTGTTTTTATATAATATGCTTATACCAAATCTAACACATCTTTCTAACATGGGACTTTTTTTGTCATCTCGACTAACAAGTATGTTTACAATGAATCTTATGATTCCTAGTGCAACATCATTGCAAAAGTGGTAATACATGTTTTGCCTTTTTCCTCTAATTCTAAGATAAATATTTATTAATTTATTACTTCAACATATAACTGTTACATTTTCAAAAATTCTCTGTCTTTAATTTTTTTTTTCAAATTTTTTAGGGCAATACTCAATGATTCATTGCTTGAAGAAATGATTATAAATTGCTTGGATCCAACACACACATCTGCCTCTACTCATTAACCAACATTTCTGATGTTGCAGAATTACTCACGACTTCACAATTGTGATGCCTCCAACCTCCGCTTGGGATGGAACGGAGACTTGTAGTGTCAAGAAATGCAACACAAAGTTACATACTTCCGTTTATGACAGTTAATATGCAATGCATCCTAGTATGCAACTAGCAGTACTATTTGTATAATAAACATCTCAATGATTTGTAAACCATAAATAGGTACTTCCTCACTTAAGAGGTCTTCAACACAACATGGGAGATATAGAATCTACATAATCAGACTAACTCTCGCATCCGTTCTATAGCGTATAGAGCCATTGTTATGAAAGTTAAAATCAAGTCCAACCTCCTGTCCATATCAATCTCCTCCTCAACCATCTGAAGCCAATGGTTTATCCTGCTCGTCGTATGCCGATCCTAACACAACTTACACCATTCCGGGGGAATGGTAGTGGGACTACTACAGTGGGATTCCTTGAAAGTTAAACAACCAACTTGCACAGATATTAGTTATGCATGATTAATGATAAAAATGAGATGCATGCAATGATATGAAAAAGAAAAAAAAAATCAGTATTTGTCTCCCATCCAAGCTCCTTAACATTTTTCAAAAAAAACTTTAATGTAGATTTTCTTTTGGAGAACATTTTTCACTTTAATTGACAAAAATATCATAACTTTTCATCATTATTAGCAATTCATACTTAATCGTAATATCATAATGTATGGTATCGTCATAGTTCCCCATATGCACTGTGAGACCTTTGGTGACCGTAATACAACTCATTGTCTGCAGACTCTTCTCAATGCATTGGTACATAAATAACATCATAATATTATAACATGTACACCCACCAATCTTAGGTGTCATAACATTTGATTTCGCTCCGTCATTCTTTGAAAAGAACTCATTCGAAGCCCGTTGACTGTTCTTCGTCAACCCTGTAGTTACCACTTCATTCTTAAATACTCCAGAGTGGACACAGGATTTCCACTAGGATAATTCCCCATCCTAGCCTTTGGAGTCACGAAAAAAATTATTTTTCATACTAAGTTGAAATAATGTAGTTCATGACATGTGTGTAGCAAATTTTTGTGTGAAAATCACATTTGTATGCAATAGGATAAAAATGGTAAAAATATCACATGTCATGTAAGTATGCAGTCAATGTATCATATAACATGAAATTTTATGCACAAAATGACAATTATAACATGAATGTGGCATTTATTAATAAATCATAAATATGTCATCAATGTGTAAGTTAGTGGCCAACTTACAAACTTCTCAAGTTTTGAAATATTGTAGCGGCCAAAATAAAATTCATACTAAGTTATGATTTTTACTACTAGGGAAGATGTTCATAATCAAAAGGTGTAAAAAATGGGTATTTACAAAAATACCTCTAAACTATAAAAATTGCCACTAAGGCCTTAATTTTTCACTATTTGCAAAAAATCTCAAATTTAACCAAACTTCATGGATCTTATATTTTTCATATTCTAAAACCATCTATACTCTTAGAATTGTAAAATTTTCAAATTGGAACTAGCTCAAACATACCTAACCTTTGGCATGCACTCTAGTTGATGCCTAAGTGTGTTTTCAACTATTGATCCCTATGAATACATGCTTATACAATTTTCATTAACCACAAATAATCACTATAGTCCTTAATGACATGATAAAATCAAATTCTTGGGTGAGCAAGTTCATCCCAACACTTAAATTATGGCTAAAAACCTTAATCTTCATTAATCATCCATTAATCAAGCAAGATGCTTCTAAGCCTAAATCACAAAAGCATGCTCTCAAAATTCACCAAAAACAAGTATTTTCATTCTCATTCCAATCTCAAGATCTTCTAAATGCTCATTGATGAATTCTAGGTTAAATAAATCAAAACTTTATAAAATAAGCATGATTTATCAAAACCGTGCATGCTTTGATGATCAACACAAGATAGAATTAAAACCTATCATGTCATGCTTCTATTCTCAAAATCAAACCTTCAATTATCATTCTAAGACATTAAAAAATCATATCAAAATATGCTAAGACATGCCATAGTTAAAATTTTCACTTAAAATAATTTCAACACTTAATCCATCCTTAATGAACCCAATTTTGAATTAAGCATGGTAACCTTTTTCTAAACTCAACCAAATTTCACTTTAACAATTCAAATCAAGACTTGACATGAAAAATAAGATCTAAAGCAAGAAAACTTATAATTTTCGTGGCTCTTAAAGCTGCCCAAAATAACTTCACTCGAGAACACTCAAGAACTTCACTCGGTTTCACTCTATTGCTCACTAAGGGAGAAAAATGCTTTGAAGACTCAAGAGAAGTCTTGGAGGAGAGGTGTGGAGAAATGAGGGAGTGAGGGAGGGATTTATAGGCTTCAAGAGGGGATGAGGACGTTGGTTTTGGCTACAAGGAAGTGAATGTGAGTGGTGGAGGTGGGAGGTGGAGTCATTGAGTGCAAAATGTCAAGGGTGACATCATTTGGTTTGGTTCAATAGTGATCTAAAGTGTCATAATTCATCATTTAAGAGGGCTAGAAGACGTCCATGGGTGTAGGGGTTGCTTTATTCATATTTTTGAAACAAAAATCTACAAGACAAGCAAGTCAGCCAACGGTTTTGGGTTTCCTTCAAAGCTGTCCAGATTTTTTATCCTCTTTTGTCCCATCCTTTTAGTCTGATTTGGAGGCTTTATGACCATAATTTGAAGGCTTTTTCAGGTGAGTAAGATAGGCATGAGTAGCTTCCAAGTGATCATGCTTAAGCATAAAATGAAAGGGGCGAAATGGTTGATGGTTTTTTCAAGTGTGCCTCTCTTTGTGTCAATCGGTTGGGCTGCGTTGGGGAGGAAATTGGCCAAGCAAGCACTTGAGTGCTTTGAAGCACTTCCAAGAGACAAAAATACAAGGGTGGTGGCATGTGGGAGTGGCTGGTTTTTGTGCAGAAAAATCCTTGAAGAAGCAAAGGGCACTTGGTTTGGTTCCAACTAGATTTCCTAAGGAAATGGTTGGATTTTGGTTTGATTTCTTGGAGGTACTTCACCAAATGCTAGAACTGAACTAGGAGGGTTAAGGTGAGGTGTAAATGATGAAATTTTCCTTGAAAAAATGGTGTAAAAGGTTTTCGCTAAGGAGTGATTTGTTGCAATGCACATGAAGGTGCACCTAGGTGCTTTGAAGATCAATCCACTCAAAAAATCCACATTGTTTCTTCATATTATAGTTTGGACAATTGTAAAATCTTATACAAAAATCCACTAAAAAAAACAGTTGTTTCGCTTGGCAGCCACAATAGTAAAGTGGTCTCTCCAAACTAGCTTTGTCTTCCCCTCTTGCAGTCCAAGAGCTTGAACTGGATTGAGAACCCAAACTTCTCATTTGTTGTCAAAAAGAAAAATTTATATCACTCTCAAATGGCATGAGCATAGGAGAACAAATCCAATAGCACTCATGATTGTTTGGTAATGGGTACAACTTTCAGATTGAATTCTTCAGGCAAGTGTATGACATAATGAAAAAGACACTTTGCTCATATACGGTGTTTGGTATGGAAAACTCATGTGTTTGTGGATAAGATTTTAAACATCTTTATTATTTCCTAAATGTCAGTAGTTTATAATGGAGTAAAACATGATATGTTTTGCATGATCAAGGGACTGCTACATAAACATGCACCCATCAACATGCTACAATGTCTGGAATAAAAATTGCACCCATCTACATGCTACAATGTCTGGAGTAAAAAATGCACCCATCTACATGATATAATGGAGTAAAAAATCACACCAATGTCTGGACTATGCTACATAATATGATTTAAATTACAAGGCATATTCCCCTCATTTAAAAAATTAAGCACAGCCATGCATATCTTGGCCCCACAAAACTCCAATGCTCCTACTAAAATCCAGCTCCAAAGCCAGTTGGTCCTGGAGATTTAAAATGGCTCATTTGTTTAAGGGCCTCATAAACCTTCATAGAAGTGAAAGGTGCCACCAGCTCTAACTTCATATCATATGTTACCCTTATGTCTACACATAGAAGGAAGACTTCCAATTCATCTTTGCTTGGTCTTGTTGATGAATAGAAACTTAGAAAGTGAGTTTTAAGTGCTTGTGTTATTTCTGACTCATCATCTCTCATAACATCCTTTGAATCTCTTATCTTGTGCATCATGTTCTGCTTCCTTCTTTGTGTAACACATGCATGAAAGAAACGAGTATTCCTATCACCATGCTTATACCAATGCACCTTTGCCCTTTGCCTCTACCTTGTATCCTCCATTTTAAGTAAAATCCCCTGCTCCCTTTGCAGCTTCTTAATTTCCTCAATATTATATTGCCCTTCATCATCTTGCATTAGTTTTAAAGCCTCAGTTTTTTCTTTGATCTCCTTTCAATATCAGAATATCTTCCCTTATTCCATATTGACATTGCTGAACTACACTTTTGGAGACACACCTGAATACTTTTTTAATGTGACATCCATCGCATCTCCTTTCAACCACTCCTCTTGTTCCAGATACATTCTTCATGAGATCCTCAGGCCACTTCATACTTAAATGACCTTCTATATCCTCCCCTTTTATGGTATTCCAGCCAGCAAGAGAAGATTAAATGTCTATGATCTAACCTTCTTGCCACAAGATTTTCCACCTATACATTCTTAAAAATTTTCAACCATTTCTCATTTGCTACCCCCTATCTAATCTTTCTTTAGTAAAAGTACCATCATTGTGCCCATTAATCCATGTAAACTTCAAGCCTCTATATCCCAGATCAAACAACCCAAACTGCTCTAATGCTTGCCTGAATCTATCCATTTGTGCCTCACTTCGGTTTCTACCTCCTACCTTTTCATCATGTGATAATATCTCATTGAAATCTCCACATACCATCCATGCCATGAGATCTGCAAGTTTCAAAGAAACAAGCAGATCCCATGTGTCTTGTCTTTTGTTCACATCAGGCTGGCCATCAAAACCTATGAATTTCCATTCCTCATTTCCCACCTCCAACTTTAAACTAGCATTAATATGGTTTTTAGAAAAGGAATTGAATTGTTAATCCTAATTCTAATTTCCATAGCAACACTAATCCACCACCCCTGCTGAATGGATCCACCACCAAACACCCATCAAATTTAAGTTTCCTTTTTAAACAATCCCACCACTTTGCATTTAACTTAGTTTCCATTAGAAAAACTAAGTCAGGCTTCTTTTCCTTCACCATCAAGTGAAGATCTTGAACTGCTCGGGGGTTTCCAAGCCCCCAGCAGTTCCAACTTATGGTTTTCATGGCTCCTGGTGGGGTAGCCCCACCACCAATCGATTCTCTTCCTCATGATTCACTCCCTACATACTTCCCTTCTGTCTCTTCCTACAATTCACATACATTACTCCATCATCTTCATCACATATAGTTCTTTTGTTATTTTCTATTGATGTAGTAGTTAATGAACTCAACTGCAGATTTATCTATCAATTCAGGATTGATATCTGAACATGTCTCTAATTCTTCATTAGCAACTGCAAACTTTGTTTGTTTAACCCACTCATCTCCACCACTATCTTCTGATTAGGCTTGCTTGGATTCTCCTTTATCCAGGCCTAAGCCCAACTCCTTTCTCTCCCACTCCTTTCTGTTTTTAAAAGTAGATATCTCCTTCAATTGATTCGTAAGCAACTCATCCTTCCCAGTAATCACTCTCCTCTTATCCACCGTATTTAAATTTTCCACCTAATCCTTTTCAAAATTTGAATGTGAAAGGATCTTAAGATTTTCACCTAACCGTCCATCTGTTTCAGTTTCAAACCTGCTCTTTGTCACCTTCCTCGAGCTCTCCTCACCTCTATTGCTACCCGTCCAACCTGGTGCAACTTTACCTTGACTTTGATTTGCATACCAATATGGTCTACTTTGACTACACCTCATGACTACAGGATCTGCTCTTAGCCATGACCCAAACTATTGACCTTGCACTGAGCTCTTCTCTGAGGCACTTGTTTTGAACAAACACCATCTGCTTTATGAACCAGAAAACCACAAGCAAAACATAATCTCAACAGTTTCTCATATTTTATAGGGAGCTACACATTTTCACCATTTGACCTAACTTCTCATATTTTAAGAGTTCTTTCCCTTGTCAATGCCTTTGTGTAACATAACTTCAATCTTAATTCTAAGAAATTGTCCCCATCCAATTCCATCCCCCGGTAAATCTACTTCAATCACTCTCCCTATTGAATTTCCAATCTGATCCCCACCTTCTTTGTTCTTATAAACTAATGGAAAATTATGTATTTGGGCCCAAAACTCTTCTCTATCAGAATTCATCTTACTAGGATGAGTAAAGCCATCAAACTCCTTAAGTACAAACAAGCTATTATCAAACAACCAATGCCTACTTGCCATCACTCTCATTTTATATGCATGTGTTGCAAAAGATACAGTAAATAAATTTGCACCACACTCTTTGTACTCTGTCGGCTTGCTTGCTTACCATATTTTTGCCATTATAGAAGCTAACACATCTTCACCAATACCACGATCCATGCACACTTTTCCCACTAAACTACGTTCACTTTTTCTTTGTGTTTCTATCACACCATCCCGTTCAATTCCCAAAATATTAATTTCCTCTTCTGTTAGGTGTAATTTAGATAGTGAGATGAGATGAGATGGTTTTAGATTAAAGTTGAAAGTTAATAAAATATTGTTAAAATATTATTTTTTAATATTATTATTGTTTTGAGATTTGAAAAAATTGAATTATTTATTTATTTTATGTGAGAATTTAAAAAAATTGTAATGATGAGATGAGATGAAACTGTTTCTGTATCAAAATTAAGCCTTAGCATCAATCTGCTCCACTTGTCTTCCAGATTGTCTATCCCTTACCAACTTTCACTGTCCCTTGACAAACTGACGATGCCAATACCATAAGTTACTGACCCAAATCGTACACATTACCGGATTTTCGTGGTTTTTAAATGTGCTTGAAATAGTTGGTAAACAAAAAATAATTTTCAGTCAGTGACAACTAATGCATTTTTTTTCCCTACAAACTTTTTTTTTTTTTTTCCGTATCTCATGTTGCCTTCCTCTCCTTGATCTTCACCCTCTTCATTGCCCCTTTTCTGAAAGATTAATTAGACCAATTTTAAAGGCACATAGAATAAAAAAAAATCCAATTAAAATGCACAAAGATTTTTTTTAATTTTAAAATAAGAGAATTGCTATATGCACAAAAAGATTTTACAAAAATAAATCTATAAAATGACATGACTTTATATAATACATTAGTAATTATTTTATAATAAAAATAGTTTTACAATCTAACGTATCACATCAAATAATGTAATTTATCTTTGTAAAATCTTTTTGTGACTAAAGTATTTCTCTTAAAACAAACCACATATACTAATTTTGTAGTTAACAATTAACACATTAATACCACATTTTAGGGCTGAACACCAATGCGTTGGCGTCGATTTCGGCGCCAAACCGAAACCCTACCGATGTGGGCGAATGATGCTTAGAACCAGCCAAAACCAGTCAATTAGGGGAGAGAAAACCTATTCCATCGATCCCAATGTGTGTTGGTGCGGTTTTTGATCTGCCGTCTACATCATTTGCAACTCTGCCATGAGTGTGAGAAGAAGGGTCTAGCAGAGGAGAAGAAATCCTAAATGTCTAAGGAAGAAGAAGACGGGGAAGAAGAAAGAGAGCTTCGTAACTTTGTTTAATCCCATTTTAGAACGGCGCCGTTCCATTAAATTTTTTTCTCAATCCAAGGTTTTAAACAACATCGTTTCACTCATTAAAGTGAAATGGTGTCTTTTCTCTATATATATATATAAATAAATAATAAAAAGTATAGTTGACGTTAGTCGATTCAACAATTTTTTCCAAAGTTGAACAGAGAACTGAACCAGCCAACGTCGATTCATATTTAACTTGCCCGCCAACCGGTTTATCGCCAGTTTCGACATTCGATTTCCATCAGTAGAGGTTGGTTTTTCGATTTGATGTACAGCCCTATCACATTTATGGTATAAAAAATTACATTTATGTAAAAGATTATATACACCAAACAACAAAATGCATTTTTGAAAAATATATTCGGGAGGGACAACCAAACAAACAAAAAGTTGTTTTCTTGTATAAATAATTTGCTTAAAAAAATCCATCATAGTTTTACTTTGGAACCCCAAGAGTCAATGGAGAATCTTAATAGTTTAGTGGTCATATAAGAAAAAAAAGGAAAATTTTGGATAATAACGTAAAACTTCCTAAAAAATTAATAGTTCTGAAAAGAAAATTAAAAAAAAATCTTAAATATGTATGTTTTAAAATTAAAAACATTTTGTTCCCTTTGCTTTTTAATCATCTTTTATATGTTCATATGTTGTATTTTGTAGAAATTAGGGGTGGGCAACGGGGCCCACACCAGCTACCCCACCCCGATCCGCCCTGCCCCAGCTCCGCACCACTATATATATAAAAAATAAGTTTTATATATTTATATAAATAAATATATTGTATATAAATATATACAATTCGTTAAAGACTTGAAATTGTATTCAAGTTATTAGATTGTCTTTGCTCTTAGACCAACCTTTATATAGGAAGTCAAGACAATACAATAGTCATACTTAAACAATGTGAAAGTTAGCCCCGCACCATAGGGTACACCCCTAATTGAAATGAACATCAAGTAAAAGCTTGGAAGCAAGCGACTAATGAAAAGGGGAAGCAAGTAATGTTTTGAATACCGTACCGGATGGCGTACCGGTCAAGGCACTGGAATGAAATATTTCGGTACCGGTACCATTTCGTGTACCATTTCAGGATAGTCGATATATGAATAAATTATATATATATATATATAAATTATATTTCAAAATAATAATCTATATATGAAGAAATTATACATGAATACATATATGTATAAATTATAAATAGTCTGGTATGAATTGAGGGTAAAAAAATGAGCTTACAATATGAAGAAATGAATTAAAAAAAAAAAAAGTAGTACCGGTACAAAACAAACCCAATATCTGTACCGGCCCAATGGCTAGTATGGTATGTACCGGCCGGTACGGTACGTATTCAAAAGCATGGAAGCAACACACCACAAAATTTCACCAAAAGCCCAGAATGTGAATCACAAAATGAATCAGAAAATGATCAAAATAATGCCCAGATCGAGTAAGGGATTTAAGCATTCAAGAGAAAATGGGAGCAACCTAAAAACACAAGGCCTACCAAAAAGCTGATTTACTAGAAACAATACTGGAAACATTCAAGACAACACCTACATGCATCAACAAATCACAGGACATATCTCACTATATAACCAGTCTTTTCAAACCAACAACAAGATAAGGAAAGGGAGAAAAAGAGACCCAAAATCATTCCTCATATAACATTAGGAAGAAAAATATGAAAGAAAGAACACTTCAAAATCGCCACCCCTTTTTGATTAACATTTTGCAATGACCCCCTGACAACTCTCACGCATATCGCATCTGCTGCTACAGAAATCGTTACTAATCTACTGTTGCTTGCATTCTGGAGGACGCTCACCCTGCTGACCATCCACAGCTTGTGTTCTTCCACTCTTCTACAGATTACAACACCATTATTGATTAATTTTTTATTCTTGAGAAGCCATAATAGATTGGATTTATAACAATAACAATAGAAAAGATGAGTAACAGAAATTAGGATGGGTCTTATATTTCTCCTTTTTCTTGGGATGGGTCGTGTTAAGATCTATAACAGAAGAAGGGAAATTGGAAAACAAGCAATGTACCTTGTGTCCAGCCGATGACTGCAGAAACATTCAAAATCAATTTGACAAATAGTGATTAGTACCAATTTTTAAAATAAAAAATGAAAAATAAAAGGGATGAGTACAATAATAGTTCATGGGTTTTACACAATTAACGTAGGCTCCTTGGATTTCTAATTTCATTTCGCACCTAAATGAAATCAGATGTGACATGCCACATCTCGACATGTGCCTAAAAATAATATATAAATATAAAAAGGTTTTAAAACTAAAAAAAGATGTAAAAATTTATATATCATTTTAAAAATCTAAAAATTAGAAAAGGCATGCCAAAAATAAAAAGCCAACATAAATAGAAAAGGCATAAAACAAAACCTTCAAAAACTTTAAAACCAAAAATGAGATATTCAGAAAAACCATTAAAAAAAGTGGAAGAAGATGAGGGGGGGCAGGGGCACCCTCCCAACAGACCTAGGTTGGCAAGCCCCTGCAACTAACCTAGGTTGGCGAACCCAGGCCAAACTTGGGTTGGCCAGCTTAGGCATGTCCTCCGGAGCCACCGATGTCCACCTACTCAGGCAACACCCAACTGGCAAATCAAAACGGGTCACCCAGACTTGGTGGCGAGTAGCGGAGGCCTCCATTTCCATCCTCTTCTTCATTTTTTATTTTATTTTATAGTTTGTTTCAATTTCTCTTTTCTGGTTTCTTTTTTTTTTCTCTTTTCTGGTTTCTTTTTTTACATCTTTTAAAAAATGTTGGTTTTTAAAACATTTTTTGGTTTTGTATTGTGCATTTTTATTTTAGATTTTCTACATCATTTTTAAAATATTCTTTGGTTTTCTTTTTTTTTTATAAGAAAAATATTTTTTGGTTTCTACAACCTTTTTATATATTTATTAATTTTAGCCATATGACACGCCCCGAAAATTTTCTGCTAGATTATTTAATGGACATTTTCAAATTAAATCTAATTGAAAAAGATTATAAATCCAAAGGAACAAAATGATAAACTTTGAAACACAAGGAGAAAAAAGCTTTTTGTGTAAAATCCAATCTTTAAACCAAAATAAAGCTACAACTTGGCAAATCAAAATTGTTTAAAACACTCACCTTCTTTTTGGTCTTAGTTTCCTCTTCATCCTCATCATCATCTTCTTCGTCTTCTTCGTCCTCCTCTTCCTCATCATCATCTTCAACGTCTTCATCTTCGTCATCATCTTCTATGTCTCCAAACTCATCTTCCTGAATAGCCTCCCCAGTAAACCATGATACAGCATGGGGTATGATCTTATCTCGAATGGTTGACCTACATAAAGCATTATTATGAAACTACCATGAAACTTCATGCTGTGTTGCCTAATGATTTCAGTTCAATGCTACAATCACAACCCCTGAAAACTATTTCCACTAATGAAACCTGATTATGGATAAAAGATAATTTATATTCTCACCCAATGTCATAATCTTGCTCCATTTGATTTTGGAGTTCCTCGGCCTGCTCAAAATGAATAAAAATCAAATTAAGTACAAAATAAAGAGTCAATAATCATCAATCATTTTTTAAATGTCATGATATTGTTCATACAGCATCCTCGTCAATATCCTCATCATCCTCGGGGACTTGAGGTGGACTGAAAAAGTTGAAGAAACTGTCACAACTTTCAGTTTTAGTAATTGGCTTTGAATTCTTTGATCCCTTCTTAGGCTTCTTCTTAAGGAGCTTCTGCGTCAAGCATTTTCCTGCCACTCAATTTCCGTCCTAAAGGGCACCAAAAGTATCGATCAAAAAATAGCTGTGCAAAAGCTTTTCTCAAATAATCAATTATAAAAAATACCCAAAAAAAGAAAAGAAAAGATTTCAGTGCCATAGCAAGGTAGGATCCGTAGGTACCCAATTGCTTTCTCTAAAATAGGTTCATCTTCGTCAATCATGTGATATGTCTTTGTCAAGACAGAGTTCTTGAAATAAGGATTTGTGTCAAAGAAGAACTCAAGTTTGAACCCCTTTGGATTATCTATTCTACACCATTTAATATCTCTGAGATATTTTAGAGCTCCTTCATCACGCTCAGATACCTGATTGCATAAACAAGGAAACCACAATTTTAAATAAAAAATCATATGGGAGCACCAAGCACAGGAAATTTTTTTTTTTTTTTGATAAATAATAAAATAAGATAAAATGATATAAGAATTTTAGAATAGAGTAATGCTACATATAGTCGTGAAGTGTAGCACAGGAAATTATTATTGACAAGGCTAACCTCCTCAGCTAGCACTTCATTATTTTTCATTGCAGTGAGCCAGAACTCGGGTACCCCTTTCTCTGCATAAACACATAATTCAACATGAAATTACAAATGAAGCCCACACAAGGAAGCAAAAAAGTTTCAGGTACTGGATAGATTTAAAGCAGGTACCTTCAGCAGCTTTATCTTCTCCTTCCAGAGCTGCCTCATCAGTAACTCCTTCAGCTTCAACAACACCATTTACAATTTCATATCTCTGCAAGAATTCAGTGAAATTATGAAACAAGGTAAAGTGATACACAATAACTAATGGCTTTCACATTAGTTTAAAAGATGTCAATATCCAGCTCATGAAGCATGATGAAAAACAAGCAAAAGGGACCAGTTCCATGTAGGATTATCTTAGACCCATATCCATAGTTCTTGAGTGAAGTACCATGCCAGGTAGTAGGTGGGCTATGTAGCTAACAGGAAAGTAACAAATCATAAGTACGTAGTGCATCGCTAAAATAATCTAGCAAGACTTTCGTCATTTCATCATGATACATTAAATTAATGAGACATGGAGATCAAGGAACATACAGTGTTATACTAACTCTCTCATCCCTATTGGAGAATACGGACTGGTATGATACCTTGGTATATAATGGTTGATATAACTTTTGATATTTTGCTTCAAGAGCCGCTCTCTCCTCTAAAAATTTCGTCTCTAATTCATCATGTTGGCCCTGTCAGTTAAAACAGAGGTCAGGAAATATAATTTATAATACCAAAAGATCGAGAGAAAAAATCCAATTGACACCATAAGACAAAAGGCATATGCAAAATAACGAACATGATTTTTACTATATTCTTTTTTTTTTTTTTTTTATCGGCAAACACTATATTCTGTAAGAAATGAAGAGAATAAGAGAAAAGATTGCATTAAAGTCTGAAATGCAGCACGTAGAGCTAGAAAGCATGAGTGGAATCCTTGAAAGGCACAAAATGCACATGGCTGTTATCTGAAAAGAGCAAAAAGTATGAAGCATTGATATACTTTGCTTAACTGGAATCATTTCAAATTGAGTAGGCCATATCTAAAAACAAGTAAAAACCGAGTTGGATTTAGATTTTCAGTGTGAGTAATCACATAAATCCTAGGATGGACTTCAATGGCCTTTTTCTGCAAAAGTTCGCAATTGTATGTGAATCACACCAGGGCATCCTTGTGTGCAATCCAACAGAATTGCATGCTCCAGATACATTAGAAATATATATTTCTAGATGTAACCCTCCCATAATTTTTTTTAATAAGTAGATGTAACCCTCCCATAAAAACATTATCGGGATTAGTTCCTCACTAAACCCACTAATTAAAAAAAAAAAGTTCCTCACTAAATCCAATTCCCCAACAAAACTCAAAGTAAACATATGTATTGGTATACCAAAGAATACACAATATATGCATCTAATATGCGTCCTTCCAAAAAAATAGACTTATATACCTCGATAGACAACCAAGTCAATCCACCAAATAAAAAAGAAATATAGCACTGAAGAACATAAATTAATAGTAGAGCATTCTTTGCCAAATTAAGGGCATAGACATGCCTGGATCTCCTTGAGAACCTCAACACGCCTCCTGACTTTGGGAGATAGATTCTCGAGCAAATCGGAGTGCTGCCCGGCAAGAGACTGTATCTTATTCTGCAGACAACACCAAGAAACCCTAGCACCATCAGCCAATCAAACCCTAAAAGCAAAGATAAGATGTCAACGAATTTCTAGTTCAAACTGAGTGTTCTTATTGAGAGAGGAAAAAATAAGGACAACGAATCCAGGAACATGGGTACAGAAATTCAAGCTGTTAAGCCATAGCCAAACACAGGCCAAGTTCCAATTAAATAATAAAATAAAAAAAACGCATTGCCACTCTGATTGGTAGAGCAAAGTTATCTACAGTCTTTGTTTCATTTTTCCTTGTATTATCCACAGCCAAAGAGAGACACGGATACAAAGTTACTAACCTTGAGAGCATTAACGAGGCCTGCTCGATCCTCCTGGTTGAGAGCTTCGCCAAGAAAAATTAAACAAAAATGCAAAAATAGATTAGCACTAAGATTCACAACAGAGAATAGATTTTGGTTTATAACGGAACTAGAGAATACCGGCGTTGAGATCTGACATGTTGAAGTTATCCTTGTCGTTGCTCATTGTATTTCGTGTGTTGTTTTGTAGGGGAAGGGGGAGCTATGAAGAGATGTTAGACTCGAAGAAGCTATGGAAGCTAAAACCCTAGCCCCTCTTTTTAAAACCTAAACACCTGCTCTCTTTATCACTGGCGTACCCATTATTATTATTATTATTATTATTATTATTAATGCTTCTCTGTAATGCATCCTTTATTCCTTTCTATACCAATGGGTCTAGCCTGTCTTCTGCACCACGAAAATATTTTAAATAATTATTTTATAAATTATAAGATTTTTATGATAAAATACATTTAAATTTTTAAATATTTAAATAATTTTCTTTATAAATCTAAACCATTCTGAGACGAGAAGAGTAATAAAAAATAAAAAAGGGATTTATAGCAACTCTTTATCACAAGGTCTAAACTGTGAATTTAGCATAAATACTTCGAAATTTTGAATTAAATATTTCCATTCAGTTGAATAAAACACCAGTTTAAGAGGTCGTTTGGATTCAGAGAGTTTTCATCTCATCATTCTAATTTTTTTAAATTCTTGCATAAAATATAATAAATAATTTAATTTTTTTAAATCTCAATTCAATTTTTTCAAATCTCAAAATAATAATATTATTAAAAAATAATATTCTAACAATATTTTTTCAACTTTCAACTTTCATCTAAAATCATTTCATTTCATTTCACTATCTAAATAAACACTAAAATTCTTGGAAATGGGAAAAAAAGGAAAAAATCAAGAATTCTTTCAAGAAAAAAAAAATGGAAGAGAAAATAAAAGACAATGCAATTAGAAAAGAGAAAATGGTGGGGGCAGCCAGCCATGGGGAGGCTGTGCATTGAGCAACGTCTTTTTCTTTTCTCTTTTTTTTTTTTATTTTTTAGATAAATTCTTTTAAAGATGATTTTTTGAGTTTTGGATGTTTGAGGAAGTTTATGGAGTTAATATTGCAGATATTATTTATATGCTTGGATGCAAGACTAGTTTTTCTTAAAAACCATATCGACTTTGGAGGCAATTTCAGTATCCAAACAATATCATATTTTACTCGATTGCATGCCAATTGGCCCAATTCACTTATATCTCATAAGGAATGCCAAAGAATTAAAATAAAACTTGCACAGAAATTGCCAAATTTATGACTCCCAAACTATGGTTTACCCAAAAAGATAATTTCAACACCACTAGTAGAGAAGTCTGCAAAATTGAAAACGTGTCCCTAATTGACCTCTCTCAAGCTCTCTTCAATGCCGGTCTTTCCTTATTTATATAAAAAAGCTATGTCGGTACTGATGCTCAGTAATTTGCCTCCTCTGTTGACCGTTTGTCTCGGAAGTGGTTAAGAGAACGGATCTCCAACTCCCCTTCATCTCAGGAGTTTTGAAGTGGTCCACTCCACGTTTCAGAACGTTGGAACTGCCTCCATGATAATCTGAGAACGTGGAGCACGTGTTGCCGAAGCTTGATGGAAGCTTTAGTAGCTATAAATACTACCATTTGGTCCCCAAACTCACTCAACTCAATTCTTTCAGTCTTACACCATCTAAAGTGAGTTTAGTAGAGCCTAGAAGTGCCAAAACGAGGAAGAAAATAGTGAAAAACAGATAATAGAATCAATGGCCGGAGGTATGCTTTAATTGTATATTTCGGTTTTATGATTTATTTCAATTGTTTATTCCATATTATGAATCGTTCTAGAACTTTCATTTGGTATCAGAGCCAGGTTCCATCTCTGCCTTGGTGTTTTATCACTCTCTGTGTTTATCTTTATTTTTGGCCGAAATTTTTTTGAGAAATTGAGTTTTGTTTTTGGGTCGTTTTTATTCAAAACAACATTTATGAGCTTTCTGATATGAAAAAATAATTTTTGACATCAAAAATGTAATTTTTAGAGTTACTGTTCAATACGTCTAGAGGTTGAAGACGACCAAAACAAAATATAGTTTTGCTTTTGAACAAAATGACATGTTGTTTAGTTGGCTGCTAGATTTGTATAGAGTTAAACGACATGTCGTTTAGTGGGTGACCTTTTATTCATTTGGAGCTAAACGACATGTCATTTATGGTTTTGGTAAAAACGACATGTCGTTTAGTTGGGTGTCCTTTCATTAAGCACGTATCTAAATGACACGTCGTTTTTCATTTTGGGAAAACAACATGTCATTTAGATCAGTTTTGTTTCTTTTTAAGAGAGAGAGAGAGGACTTGTCGTTTATTTAGCATGTTTATTTGTTTGGTCATGCTATAAATCTTTGCTTCTTTTTTTGCATATAGTTATTATTTGATTTAATTGTGTGCAATTTAGATGATTGCTGTGTAAATTTAATAATTATGCTCATATTTAATTTGCATGAATTGTTTATTCCTGTTCTAAAGTAATACGTGCAATTTTTTAGTGAGTATATATATATAGTTAAAAGCATGAAATTAAATGTTATGCATAATATTGTAGTTTTAATTATGCAATGTTTATACTTAAATTGTGAGAATATTCTGTGCATAATAATAACATGTTCATTTTAGTTAAAATTATGCAATTTATAATTATTCTCATATTTAGTTAATCCTTATGCATAAAAGGTATAATGTTTAGTGATCAATATAATTTTTAATTAATTAGAGAATAGCCACAGCATCGTTAATTAAATAAAAATTATATATTATAATTGATTAGGATTACATAAATAATATTTAGACATTAGTTGTAATTAATCATACTTAATATAATAAATTTTATCCCACATGAATTTTTATTATATTTATTTGATTAGTTAGGGTAAAATATCAAATTATTCATAACCTACCCATAGGAATTATGAATTGATTTAATAATTTGATAGTTTTACCATAAAGTTTAATATTAGATAGAATATATATCAAATTATAATCATTAATGGACTATTTGTTGTGGGAGTATGAATGTGTACATCTAAGGAGGTTCTGTTTAGGAGACTGAATTTTAAGCAAGATCATTGTGACCCCTCCAATCTTTCTTGGGAATCTTGAAGTTCATGTCTAGGAAAGAAAAATATTTCTGGGAACTTACTTAATAATACTATTTCTTTCTGCGGTAAAATATGCCTTATACATTATTATTAAGTAAATAATTTGATAAATTCTATCAAAAAGAATAATTGAATCTGCTTGAATTAAAAATTTAGCTCACAGACAATTTTGTTAAACCTAAGGTTTCAAGTTTTGTATAATTATATATTTACACATGGATTTTGATGATAACAAATGAATTCAAGGAGTCTCAAGCTCAAGTTGTCCACACAATGGAGTCAGGCACATAAAGAACCAAGCATGAGCAAGAAGGAAACAAATTCACATTAAACTCATAGAGTAATGTTGTAAATCTCTTAAAATTCGAAATTAGGATTAAGGCTCAAAATTAATATTTTATCATAAAGCATTAAAATACATTTTCCACATGTGCATGAATATTTTTGAAAATTAAATTTGAATATTTTGAAAGATAATTGATTGTCATCTTTCACATGTGCATGCCATGATTAAAGGTTTGAACTTTGAAAATATTAAAGATGATTGATTGTCATCTTTCACATGTGCATGTTTTATTTGAATAATTTCAAAAGTGATTGAAAAGTAAAGTGTGCTCCTTTTGTCATATGCAAAAAGTAAAAGATTAGGTTTGAAATTTTTGAAAAGCAAAGTGTGCTCCTTTTGTCATATGCAAAAAGTAAAAGATTAGGTTTGATTTTTTTGAAAAGCAAAGTGTGCTCCTTTTGTCATATGCAAAAAGTAAAAAGATTAGGTTTGAATTTTTGAAAAGTGAATGATGATGTCTTTGACATGTGAATCTTTTTAAATTTGAATATGAAGTCTCATATGCCTATAAATAGATCATTTGAGAGCTTCACATTCACAACACCAAGAGCATACAACTCTCATTCAAAGCTTTCATTCTCTCTTCTCTAAGCATTGAGCCTTAACCCTTGTTCATTTTGAGAGATATAGTTTGTGCTTGTATTGTTCTTATTTCACTCATTGAGGAGTGTTTTCTGATATCCTACCCACTATCAATTCTTGTATCAGTAAAAGGGTGTGTACAACCCTTGTGCGTGTAGAAAGTGTTCTACACAGGGAATCGTTGAATCACCACGTGTAAGGTGATTGCAAGTGTAGAGGGTGTTCTACACGGATCCTTTGTAGCGGTGTTGTTCAAAGGTGTAATAGGTTTTTACCTCCACCTGAAGGAGGTTGAATAGTGAATTCGGGGATCCTCAAGGGGTAGCTTGAGGCGAGGACGTAGGCAGTGGGGCCGAACCTCGTTAACATACTGAGTTTGATTCTCTCTTACCCTTACTCTTTATATTTATTGCTATTTCGTATTTTGTTTATATTTGATATTGTATATTTGATTTATAATTTTTTTTTTTTTTTAAATACAACTCAATTCACCCCCCCTCTTGTGTTAGTCATCTGGGCAACAATTGGTATCAGAGCTAAAGCTCTGTTATAAGATTAACTATCTTTTGAGTTAAGATCTTATGGCTAACATTGCAGCTTCATTTGGTGAAGGTCAATCTAGCAGTCGGCCTCCACTCTTTTGTGGAGACAATTATTCATTCTGGAAAGTTAGAATGAGAATATTCCTTCAGGCTCAAGGTCGAGAGATCTGGAAATGCATTGTAAATGGACCTTATATTCCAACAAAAGTGGTTGGTGGAGTAAAGGTCAAAAAGGAAGAAGAAGAGTTTGATCGTGAAGACGATAGACTTTATACTTTGAATTTAACTGCTATGAATTTATTATATAATGCTCTCAATGGTAATGAGTTTAATAGAGTAATGACTTGTGCTACGGCAAAAGAAATTTGGGATAACTTGGAAGTTACTTATGAAGGAACTTCTCAAGTTAAGGAATCAAAAATTTATATTCTTACTCATGAATATGAAATGTTTAAGATGAATGATGATGAATCTATTTCTAGCATGCACACTCGTTTTACTAACATCATAAACAGTTTGACAGCTCTTGGTAAAGTTTATTCCAAAGTGGAAATGGTAAGAAAAATTCTCAACTCTCTACCAAAACGTTGGGAATCAAAAGTGACAGCGATTCTTGAAGCTAGAGACCTCAAGAAGCTCGAAGTGAATGAACTCATCGGGTCACTTATCACCCATGAGTACACATTGAAAAGAGGAGAAGAAGAAGGAAAGCCAAAGAAGAGCTTGGCACTTAAAGCTGTTCCTCATGAAAGTGAAAGTGATGAAGATGAGGAAAATGACGATAAAGATGAAGAAGTTGCGATGATAACAAGAAGAATTCAGAGATTCTTAAAGAAAAATAAAACTCCTCCGAGGAAATCATTCAAAAAGTTTTCCAAGAAAGATTCAGGTAAAAATGATACTTTAATTTGTTATAAATGCAATAAGCCTGGTCATATCAAGCCAGATTGTCCCCTGCTAAAGAAAGATCGAAACAAAGGCAAGAAAGCAATGAAAGCTACATGGGATGATGATTCAAGTAGCTCAGATAGTGAAGCAAGCAATGAAGAATCAGCAAATCTCTGTCTTATGGCTAAAGATGATATTGAGGTAACAAATTTTGATAATATTGAAAATCCTTCATATGAAGAATTGCAAAATGTTTTAGAAGAGGTATATGAAGAATTTGAAAAATTGGGTATCAAATATACTGCTTTGAAAAAGAAAAATTCTTCTTTAACAAACGAAATTGATATTTTAAGAAAAGAAAATATTGTTTTGAAAGACGAAAATCTTGAGTTGAAGAAAAAGAAAACTGATTTAGAAAATATTGTTGAAAACTTTACGAATGGAAAAAGAAATTTTGAAAAACTTCTTGGTAGTCAAAGATGTGTTTTTGACAAGGCAGGCTTGGGATATATGCCAAAACAAAAGTTCAAACCTTATAAAAACTTCTTTGATAATCCTTCTACATCAAAGTCTAATATTCAAAATTCTTTTCATAATAAGTTTGTCAAAAAAGGATACTATTATAATCATTCAAGATTTTCATATATGTCACATGCTATTTGTAATTTTTGTAATAGAAATGGTCATAATTATCATACTTGTCCTATTAGAAGAAAACATACAATGACTATTAGGGCCATATGGGTACCTAAAAATCTTGTTTCTTCTAATACTAATAAATAAAGGACCCAAAGAACTTGGGTACCAAGAAAAATCATTTTAATTGTTTTTATAGGTATGCATGAAGTCCTCTACAAGCAAAAACAAATGGTTTTTAGATAGTGGATGTTCAAGACACATGACGGGAGACAAGACTAAGTTCTTTGATCTTAGATCTAAAGAAGAAGGACACGTGACATTTGGAGACAACTCGAAAGGGAAGATCGTGGGAATAGGTAAAATTGGTAATAAATCTTCTCTCATAATTGAAGATGTTCTACTTGTTGAAGGTCTAAAACATAATCTTTTGAGTATAAGTCAATTATGTGATAAAGGATTTACAGTTACTTTCAAAATGGATAAGTGCATTATTTTGAATGATCATGATTATAACATTTGTTTTACTGCCTTTAGAAGTAATAATGTTTATACAATCGATTTTGAAGAAATTACCTCACAAGATGCTATTTGTTTTTCAGTACAAAATGAAACTAATTGGTTATGGCATAGAAGACTAGGTCATGCCAACATGGAACTTATTTCCAAACTTTCAAAAAATGATCTTGTGAGAGGTTTACCAAAGGCAAATTTTCTTAAAGACAAAATTTGTGATGCATGCCAATTTGGTAAACAAACAAAAACTTCTTTTAAAACCAAGAAATATATTTCCACTACTAGACCACTGCAACTGATACACATGGATCTTTTTGGACCAAATAGAGTTGCAAGTCTAGGAGGAAAATATTATGCTTTTGTTATTGTTGATGATTTCTCTAGATATACTTGGGTCATCTTTCTTGCTCATAAAGATGAGGCACATAATGCTTTTACCAAGTTATGCAAGAGAATTCAAAATGAAAAGGGCTATACTATTTCAAGTATCCGAAGTGATAGGGGAAAAGAGTTTGTTAATAAAAATATTGAAACATTTTGTGATGAAAATGGTTTTGTGCATAATTTTTCTGCTCCTCGAACTCCTCAACAAAATGGGGTAGTAGAGAGGAAAAATAGATCTCTTCAAGAGATGGCAAGAACAATTCTTAATGAGAACAACTTGCCTAGTTATTTTTGGGCCGAAGCGGTAAGTACTGCATGTTATGTTATAAATAGAGTTATGTTAAGGTCTAAATTAGATAAAACCCCCTATGAGCTTTGGAATGAGAAAAAGCCCAACATTGGTTACTTTCATGTATTTGGATGCAAATGTTTTATTTTGAATGACAGGGATAATTTAGGCAAATTTGATGCAAAATCGGATGAAGGTATTTTTCTCGGGTATTCTACAAATAGTAAAGCTTATAGAGTATTCAATAAAAAGACTTTAACTGTACAAGAATCTATGCATGTAGTATTTGATGAATCTAATTCTCTACTCTCCAAGAAATCCATTGATGAAGAAACAGGAGGTATAAATAATACAGAAAGTCTCAATCTCAACAAAGAGAACACAATAGAGGAAGTCCAACATGGAGACATCAGGAAAGATCATCAAAATTTAATACGAGATGCAACCAAACAGTGGAAATTTGTGAAAGATCATCCAGTGGAACAAATTCTGGGAGAACCTTCACAAGGTGTAAGCACTCGATCATCTCTTAGAAATATTTGCAATCATACTGCTTTTTTATCTCAGATTGAACCTAAAAATATTGATGAAGCACTTCTTGATGAATCTTGGATTCTAGCTATGCAAGAAGAGCTTAATCAATTTGAAAGAAATGATGTTTGGACACTTGTTCCTAAACCCAAAAATCATACTATTATTGGAACAAAATGGGTTTTTAGAAACAAGAAAGATGAGTCCGGAGTCATTACTAGAAATAAGGCTCGACTTGTAGCCCAAGGTTACAATCAAGAAGAAGGAATTGATTATGATGAGACATATGCACCAGTCGCAAGATTAGAAGCTATTCGAATGCTACTTGCATATGCTTGTTATAAAGATTTCAAACTTTTTCAAATGGATGTTAAAAGTGCTTTCTTAAATGGTTTTATAAATGAAGAGGTATATGTTGAGCAACCTCCAGGTTTTGAAAATCATATTTCTCCAAATCATGTTTTCAAACTCACAAAAGCACTATATGGACTCAAACAAGCTCCTAGAGCGTGGTACGAGAGACTCAGTGGTTTCTTGATTAAAAAAGGTTTCTCAAGAGGAAAAATCGACACAACTCTTTTCATTAAATACGAAAATGATGATATTCTTTTGGTTCAGATTTATGTTGATGATATAATATTCGGTGCTACTAATGAAAATATGTGTCAAGTTTTTGCTAAGACTATGCAGGATGAATTTGAAATGAGCATGATGGGAGAACTTACATTCTTTCTCGGATTGCAAATTAAGCAAGTAAAAAGTGGGACATTCATCAATCAATCAAAATATATTAAGGAATTGCTGAAGAAGTTTGGGATGGAAGGTGCTAAGGAAACTGGAACACCAATGAGCCCATCTACTAAACTTGATAAAGATGAATCCGGTAAGACAGTTGACTCGAAAGTATATCGAGGTATGATTGGTAGCTTATTATATTTGACAGCCAGTAGACCAGATATTATGTTCAGTGTGTGTTTATGTGCACGTTTTCAATCATCTCCAAAAGAATCTCATTTAATTGCAGTTAAGCGCATTCTTAGATATCTTAGTGGTACAATTAACCTAGGGTTATGGTACCCTAAACACACATCTTTCGATCTAATCAGCTACACAGATGCAGATTATGCTGGTTGTAAAATAGATCGAAAAAGCACTAGTGGAGCATGTCACTTCTTAGGTCATGCATTAGTTTCCTGGTTTAGTAAAAAACAAAATTCTGTTGCACTATCTACTGCTGAGGCAGAATATGTTGCTGCGGGTAGTTGTTGTGCTCAAGTTCTTTACATGAAGCAACAACTTGAAGATTTTAAACTCATGTATAATCACATTCCAATCAAATGTGATAATACAAGTGCTATAAATCTTTCAAAAAACCCAATACAACATTCTAGAACTAAGCATATTGAAATAAGATATCATTTTCTTCGAGATCATGTGCAGAAAGGCGATATAGTACTAGAGTTCACAAACACACACGATCAGTTAGCAGATATATTCACAAAACCTTTACCAGAAGATAGATTATCTATGATTAGAAGAGAAATAGGTATGATGCATATTATGAATATCTCTTAAAAGACAGATCAAAGTTCATAAAAATAGATAGATTTTTCTTAAATACTTTTACATAAACTTGAGGTTCTTAGCCTCATGTTTGAGACGCTCATTCTCTTCATACAATATCATGTCATCCCTATTCATGGGAACTGGCAAGCGGAATGAAGAATCCAATAGAGATTTCAACTTTTTATTCTTCTGCCGAAGGATTCCTTCCCTTGTGTGAGACTCTTGAACAATTCGTTGAAGTACAACAATTTGTTCCTTAAGCTTTTCAACCTCATGGTTTTTTGCTTGAACCCGCTGGGAAAAAGCAACAATAGAGGATGAGTAGCGAGTCCCGAGACTCACCAAGTCGTAGATAGCATCGGAGTCTGACTTATTTGCCATACTATTATTTTCTTGCTGCAACATAGCACCAATGGCAGCTGCAGAAAGGACAGGAGGTTGAGATGTAGAAGAATGAGCCATTGAGAAAGGAATTGAAAACTTAAAGCGAGAATGTTGAAGGAATGCAGATGAGTTATAGAGATAAGAAGAAAACTTGATGCGGATTGGATGAACTTTAAGACTGTTTTTATAGAGATAGTATAAAGAACAAGACGAGCTATCATCCAAGTCAAAGAGCAATGTGTTTTTTCCCGATCAGTGAAAAAGACATTTTTTTTAGAAACTCGGAGCCTTCAATCTCGTTTGTCAACAACATCAGGCGATTTGTTTCTATCTTCAACCGCACTAAATTCATAGAGTTAGGCCTCGAGGCTTTGCAGGACTTGTCGGGTCACGGACGGCTCTCTTTTTCAACTATCTACAGTGTATTTTAACGCACCGTTTTCTTCAGTCTATTTACTTGCTGCCGATCCTTTTTAATGATGCCAAAAGGGGGAGAAGTTTTAGACTAGAACATTAACATTGTTTAAATTGTTAAACTTGTTATATATGCTTGGAATTATATTTATATTTTTGCTTGAAAAACTAACGCACATTCTCAGGGGGAGCTTAAGTATTAATACAGGCTTCAGGTTCTATCAAGTATTTGTCATCATCAAAAAGGGGGAGATTGTTGAACCTAAGGTTTCAAGTTTTGTGTAATTATATATTTACACATGGATTTTGATGATAACAAATGAATTCAAAGAATAAAGGAGTCTCAAGCTCAAGTTATCTACACAATGGAGTCAAGCACATCAAGAAACCAAGCATGAGCAAGAAGGGAACAAGCTCACATTAAAGTCATAGAGTAATGTTGTAAATCTCTTAAAATTCGAAATTAGGATTAAGGCTCAAAATTAATATTTTATCATAAAGCATTAAAATACATTTTCCACATGTGCATGAATATTTTTGAAAATTAAATTTGAATATTTTGAAAGATAATTGATTGTCATCTTTCACATGTGCATGCCATGATTAAAGGTTTGAACTTTGAAAATATTAAAGATGATTGATTGTCATCTTTCACATGTGCATGTTTTATTTGAATAATTTCAAAAGTGATTGATGCTTTTCTTGACTTATGCAAAAGGAAGATGTCTTTGTTTGAAAAATTTGAAAAGTAAAGTGTGCTCCTTTTGTCATATGCAAAAAGTAAAAGATTAGGTTTGAAATTTTTGAAAAGCAAAGTGTGCTCCTTTTGTCATATGCAAAAAGTAAAAGATTAGGTTTGATTTTTTTGAAAAGCAAAGTGTGCTCCTTTTGTCATATGCAAAAAGTAAAAAGATTAGGTTTGAATTTTTGAAAAGTGAATGATGATGTCTTTGACATGTGAATCTTTTTAAATTTGAATATGAAGTCTCATATGCCTATAAATAGATCATTTGAGAGCTTCACATTAACAACACCAAGAGCATACAATCTCATTCAAAAATTTCATTCTCTCTTCTCTAAGCATTGAGCCTTAACCCTTATTCATTTTGAGAGATATAGTTTGTGCTTGTATTGTTCTTATTTCACTCATTGAATAGTGTTTTCTGATATCCTACCTGTTGAACCTAAGGTTTCAAGTTTTGTGTAATTATATATTTACACATGATTTTGATGATAACAAATGAATTCAAAGAATGAAGGAGTCTCAAACTCAATTTGTCCACACAATGGAGTCAAGCACATCAAGGAACCAAGCATGAGCAAGAAGGAAACAAGTTCACATTAAAGTCATAGAGAAATGTTGTAAATCTCTTAAAATTCGAAATTAGGATTAAGGCTCAAAAATTAATATTTTATCATAAAGCATTAAAATACATTTTCCACATGTGCATGAATATTTTGAAAATTAAATTTGAAAATTTTGAAAGATAATTGATTGTCATCTTTCACATGTGCATGCCATGATTAAAGGTTTGAACTTTGAAAATATTAAAAGTGTGTACAACCCTTGTGCGTGTAGAAAGTGTTCTACACAGGGAATCGTTGAATCACCACGTGTAAGGTGATTGCAAGTGTAGAGGGTGTTCTACACGGATCCTTTGTAACGGTGTTGTTCAAAGGTGTAATAGGTTTCTATCTCCACCTGAAGGAGATTGAATAGTGAATTCGGAGATCCTCAAGGGGTAGCTTGAGGCGAGGACGTAGGCAGTGGGGCCGAACCTCGTTAACATACTGAGTTTGCTTCTCTCTTACCCTTACTCTTTATATTTATTGTTGTTTCATATTTTGTTTATATTTTATATTGTATATTTGATTTATAATTGTTATTTTTTTTAAAATACAACTCAATTCACCCCCCTCTTGTGTTAGTCATCTGGGCAACAAATTTTTTATGTCATTAGATTCAATTTTTAAGCATGATTTACATTGGTAAACCATGAAATTTTATTTAACATAAGCATGTAATCTATAATTTTGCAGTTGTACAACCTGCAAATTTCTCTAATATTCGTTATGATATCTCTGAACTTAAGGGAGATAACTATAAGGTCTGGAATGAGAGAATTCTTCTTCATTTAGGGTGGATGGACATAGATTATACTATTAGGAAAGACGAACCACCAGTACTAACTGATACCAACACTGCAATGGACATCATGCTTTATGAACAATAGGAGCGATCTAATCGTCTCAGCATGATGTTCATTAAGATTAGAATTTCTGCTGGTATTCGTGGTTCTGTTGATCAGCATAAAAAGGTCCAAGACTTACTGAAAGCCATTGATGATCAATTTGTCACTTCAAATAAGGCACTAACAAGTACCATAATCATGAAGGTCTCATCTCAAAGACTCACCAATGTGAAAGGTGTGTGCAAGCACATCATGCAAATAAAGGACATTGTGGCTCAATTGAAGAAACTTGATGTTGAAATGTCGGAATCATTCATTGTGCACTACATCCTGAACACCATTCCACACCAATATGCACCCTTCAAAATCTCATATAACACACATAAAGATAACTGGTCAATCATTGAACTAATGACCATTTGTGTTCAAGAGGAAGGGAGACTGGTGATGGAACAAGGAGAAAGTGTAATACTGGCAACACATGGAAATGGGAAATCTCAAGGCAACGAGAAAGGGAAAATTAAAATACTTCTTCAAGCTAGTGCTGGAATCAAGAAAGATTCTAAGTGTTTCTTCTGTAAAAAAAAGGGACACATGAAGAAGGAATGCGCCAAATTTCAGAAATGGCTTGTGAATAAAGGTAATCTAACCTCGTTTGTTTGTTATGAATTTAATATGGTTAATGTCAATATTAACACATGGTGGATTGACTCTGGATCAACAATCCACAATGAAACAAGATGCGCTCGCATGTGGAAGCTATAAGAACTTGCTATTTAATTTTGAGTGGTGGATTTGTTTTGAAGTGAAAAAAGACCTTTTATGTTCCAAGTTTTTCAAGAAATATTATTTCAGTTTCAAGGCTTGTAATTTTTAAATATTTTTTTAATTTTTCAAATTCATCCTTTAGTTTATTTTATAAATCTGATTATGTTGGAAATGGAACATTATCTAATGGTCTTTATTACATTAATTTACAAAACAATACCACTTATAATTCAATACATGTTCACACTAGCACTAAAAGATGTGTTATCAATGAGAATTCCTCAAAATTGTAGCACCAGAGATTAGATCATATCTCCATAGAAAGAGTTCAAAGATTAGTAAATGAAGGAGTATGAAATACTCTGAATTTTACTGATTTTGAGACTTGTGTGGACTGTATAAAGAGAAAGCAGACCAACAAGTCAAAGAAATGTGCCAATAGGAGTTCGGACATATTAGAAATCATACATATTGATATATGTAATTCAGACATGGACTCACATGGTCAGAAATACTTCATCTCTTTTATAGATGATTACTCACGATATATGTGTTTCTACATGCTTTATTATAAGAATGAAGCATTAGATGCCTTTAAGATCTTTAAGGCTAAAATAGAGAAACAATGCGGAAGCAAATTAAGATCGTGAGATCAGATAAAGGTGGAGAATATTGTGGTAGATACACAAAGGATGGACAAGCACTTGGACCATTCGCAAAGTTTCTTCAAGAACATGAGATTGTTGCCCAATACACCATGCCTAGTTCACCGAACCAGAATGGTGTAGCAAAAAGAAAAAACCAAATATTATTGGACATGGTGCAGAGTATTCTTAGCAGCTCCAATCTTTCTAAATCCTTGTGGATGAAAGCACTTAAGACGGCAGTATATATATTAAACCGAGTTTCAACCAAGGCTATTCGTAAAATGCAATTTGAATTATAGAAAGATTGGAAACCGAGTTTGCGACATATGTGCGTTTGGGGATGTCCGTCTGAAGTGAGAATTTATAATCCACAAAATAAGAAGCTGGACCCAATGACCATTAGTGGGTATTTCATTGGATATGCTGAAAGGTCTAAAGGTTACAGATTTTATTATCCATCTCACAGCACTAGGATTGTGGAATCAAGAAATGCAAAGTTTCTTGAAAATGACTTTATCAGTGGGAGCGATCAAACCAGGAACATAGTTTCTGAGAATGATCATTTAAAATCTCAACCTTCCACCTCAAGTGATAGATTGGTTATTGTTCACAGCACCCATCAAGTACAAACTGGTGTTGAACAACCAATTGTTGAAATTCCACAAGCTGCTGACAATATTCCAGTAGATCAAGTAGTTCAAGAGTTGCCAAGAACTTTTGAACAACGAGTTGAACCACATACTTCTCAAAAATATGATGGTACAACATTAAAAAGATTTATTAGGCCCAAGAGATCAGCAATTCCTAATGATTATGTTGTATATCTACAAGAGTCTAACTACAACACTTGAGTTGAAAATGATCCAGAGTCATTTTCACAAGCCATGAGTTGCAAAGAATCAGAATTATGGTACAATGCCATGAAGGAAGAGATGAATTCTATGAAGAGTAACGGAGTCTGGGATCTTGTTGAGTTATCTAATGGGGTAAAAGCCATTGGATGTAAATGGGTTTTTAAGACAAAGAAAGACTCATTTGGCAACATTGAGATACAAGGCAAGAATGGTTGTCAAGGGATTCACTTAAAAAGAAGAAATTGATTACACTGGGACTTTCTCTCCTATATCTAAAAAAGATTCTTTGTGCATTATTTTGGCATTAGTAGTTCATTTTGACTTAGAGTTGCAACAAATGGATGTGAAAACGGCATTTCTCAATGGAAATTTAGAGGAGGAGGTTTACATGAAACAACCTGAATTATTTCCTTCTACTGATGGTGAGCAATTGGTTTGCAAGTTCAAGAAGTCCATATATGGTTTAAAACAGGCATCCCGCCAATGGTATTTGAAATTCCATAATGTAATTTCTTCATTCGGTTTTGTAGAAAATATTATGGATCAATGTATATACCAGAAGATTAGTGAGTAAAATATGTTTTCTTGTTTTATATGTAGATGACATTTTGCTAGCAACCAATAATAAGGGTTTGTTGCATGAGGTGAAACAATTCCTCTCTAAAAATTTCGATATGAAAGATATGGGTGAGGCATCTTATGTCATTGGTATTAAGATCCATAGAAACAGATTTCGAGGTATCTTGGGTCTGTCTCAGGAAACCTTCATTAATAAAGTTTTAGAGAGATTTCGAATGAATGATTATTCACCAAGTGTAGCCTCCATTGTGAAGGGTGATAGGTTCAATTTGAACCAATGCCCGAAGAACATTCCTGGAAATGGAACAAATGAAGAACATTCCATATGCTTCTGCTGTCAGAAACCTAATGTATGTTCAGGTCTGCACAAGACCTGACATTGCATTTGCTGTAGGAATGTTTCAGAGTAATCCAGGTTTAGATTATTGGAGAGCTGCAAAGAAAGTAATGATGTACCTTCAAGGAACCAAAGACTATATGCTTACATATAGACGAACCGACAATCTGGAAGTAATTGGCTATTCAGATTTTGACTTTGCTGGCTATATTGATTTACGCAAATCAATATCAAGATACATTTTTTTTATGGTCGATGGAGCTGTATCATGGAGGAGTGCCAAGCAGATTTTGTTACCACTTCCACTATGGAAGTCAAATTCATATCCTGTTTTGAGGCTACTTCACATGGTGTATGGCTTAAGAGTTTCATTTCTGAGTTTACAATTATGGATTCTATCTTTAGGCCATTGAGAATGTATTGCGACAATTCAGGAGTTGTTTTTATGGCCAAGAACAATAATAGAGAGAGTTGAAGTAAACATATCAACATTAAGTATTTAGTCATAAGAGAACATGTTAAAGAAAAGAAAGTGATCATTGAGCACAAAAGCGCTGAGTTAATGATAGCTGATCCTTTGACTAAAGGCATGCCACCGTTGAAATTCAAGGATCATGTAGTAAATATGAGACTTGGTTCCATTATGTAATTTTTCATTGTATGAATAATGTTATTTTAATAAAATTCTTAATTATTATGATGTTTTTCTCATATTGATATGCACCTTAATTTAATTTTGAGAAAATTCATCTGCATTTGACCAAGAATAAACGTAGGGTTTATTCATTAAGAAATTATTGCCACATAAATTATAATATTTGAGAAATCAAGTGGAAAAATGTTGACTATTTCTCTCGGAAGTGGTTAAGAGAACAGGTCTCCAGCTCCCCAGCTCCCCTTTATCTCAGGAGCTTTGAAGTGGTTCACTCCACGTTTCAGAACGTTGGAACTGCCTCCATGATAATCTGAGAATGTAGGACACGTGTTGCTGAAACTTGATGAAAGTTTTGGCTATAAATACTACCGTTTGGTCCCCAAACTCACTCAACTCAACTCCCTTCAATCTTGCATCATCAAAAGTGACTTTAGTAGAGTTTAAAAGTGCCAAAACGGGGAAGAAACAGTGAGAAACAGAGAATAACATCAATGACCAGAAGTATGCTCTAATTGTATATTTCAATTGTTCAATTACAAATCGTACTAGAGCTTTCATCCTCCACTACTGGAGGTAACCTGGATAAACAACTGAAGCCGCTACTTGTGCTAGTTAATGGGGGCTTCCGCTCGTGTTAGCTTTAGCTCTTCTTCTTTTACTAAGGGTCATCTGTAGCTTCTTTGCTTTGAGCAAATCCCTTGTAATGAATTCTTTGGATTTAATACGATATCCATGAATCAATACATAAGTGCAAAGGAAAAAGGCAAATCAAAACCTGCTGAAGGTGGTTCGGCAAAGCTACTAGGAGGAATACCCAAAGGGCCATACCAACGAATGTTGTGATATGTCAAGCATATCATTCATTATAATTCATGATCATATTTCATTCCCTATATTATAATAATGTATGTATTATGCATCTCTTGCATTTTACGTTACATAAGACACATAAGTTTTCATAAGACCAAACGTAAGATAAATACCATATTAATCATATAGTCATTCAGATGCATGATACCATTGCAGACAGGGTGGATGTTCAAGCTACAGACTCAAGCATAGTCTGCCATAGTATTTTATCAAATTAGATCAACGGTTCCCCTTGTGGCCAAAAGATGTGGAACCGATAGACAATCTTACACACATGGTTAAGTGTATTGACAAGTCAGATAAGTCAATTAATCCATATAAGTCAAATCATTCAGATAAGTCAAATCGATAATTACACCAGAAATATTTTTAAGTCATGCATGTCATTAGTATATTTAGGAATGGTAATATTTTAATTCTCAGTATTAAATATTTTATGAAAATAAAAATTATGTTAAATATGTTTACATTATGATAAGTTTCTTATTAAAGGCTGGTTTGGATTAAAAAATGAGATTATATATCACAAATTTTATACAAAGAAGTTTACACACTAACAGAAGGTCAATCACAAAATGATCAAAATAATGCCCAGATCGAGTAACAGACTTTTAAGCATTCAAGAGAAAATGAGAGCAATCAGAACACATGGACTCCAAAACGTTGATTTACTAGGAGCAATTTTGGATAAACATTCAAGGTAACCACTAAATGCATCAACAAATCACGGGAAATATCGCACTATATAACCAGTCTTTTTAAACCAACATCAAGATAAGGAAAGGGAGAAACAAAAAAAAAAAAGGACCCAAAATCATTCCTCATATAACATTAGGTAGAAAAAAATGAAGTGATAAAAAAAATTCAAAATCGGCACCCCTTTTTGATTAACATTTTGCAATTCTCACGAATATCACATCTGCTGCTACAGAAAACTCTACTACCTACTGTTGCTTGCATTCTGGAGGCCGCTCACCCTGCTGTCCATCCACAGCTTGTTTTCTTCCACTCTTCTACAGATTACAACACAATTGATTAGGAAATTCTAATTAAATTTATAACAATAATTGATTAGGAAAAAGAAGAGCAAAAGCAATTAGGATGGGCCTCATATATCTCTTTTTTGGGGGGCGTGGTGTTTAGATTGATGATGATAACGGAAAAGGGGAAATAGGAATAAAAGTACTGCACCTTGTGTCCAGCCGATGTCTGCAAAAACATTCCAAAACAATTTGACAAATAATGATCAGTACCATCTTTTAAAACAAAAATGAAAAATATTAAGTACAAAAACAGTTCATGGATTTTACACTATCAGCATTTGCTCCTCCAATTTCTATTTTCATTTTGCTCGTAGGGATTGTAAAAAAAATTTTAATTAAAACCCTCAGTCAATTTCCGTTGAATAATCAAACAGAAAACTGACGTGACATGCCAGGTGTCGACATACACCTAAAAATAGTAAATATAAACAAAAAAAAATAAAACTAAAAAATAAGATTGAAAATGATAAATCATTTTAAAAAATCTAAAAATTAAAAACGACGTCAAAAATAAAAAGCTGAAAGTTATTATAAAAACAATCAACACAAACAGAAAAAACACGGGACAAAAACCTACAAAAACTTAAAAACCAAAAAATGAGATATTCATAAAAACCATTAAAAAGCCAGCCACAACTAACCAAACCTAGGTTGGCCGCCAAGGTATGACCTGGGTCGGCCAACCTGAGGGGACTTGGAAGGCCAGCCTAGGAGTGTCCTAGGAAGCCAATTCATGTCCGCCAACTCAGGCAACACTTGAGTGGCCAACCCCGGTGGGAAGAGTGGTGGAGGCCTCCCCTTTGCCATAGTTCGTTTCTACTTAAATTTATCATTCTCCCCTCTTCTCATTAAATTTATTGCTCGTTTCTACTTCTCTTTTTTCAGTTTTAGTACTTTTTTTACATCTTTTAAAATTTTGACTTCTAAAGTATTTTTGGTATGTTTATTGTTGTCGTGCATTTTTTATTTTTTAGATTTTTCTAAATAATTTTCAAGATGATTATTTAGTTTTTAAAAACCTTCATATATTTATTTATTATTTTTAGCTGTGTGACATGCCACAAAAAATTTCTAATTGATTATTTAACGGTGAATTTGATAAAAGATTCTAATAGAAAAAACTTGCGACGAAGAAGGAGATGATCAAATAAGAAACACAAGGACAAAAAAGTTAATCATGCAAATCCCAACAACTTTTTCAGTGCTTAACCAAAAATAAATCTAAAACTTGGCAAATACAAATCGTTAAAAAACTCACCTTCTTTTTCGTCTTACTTTGCTCTTCATCTTCATCATCTTCTTCTTCATCTTCATCATCCTCCTCTTCCTCATCATCATCCTCTTCAATGTCTTCATCTTCATCATCGTCTTCTATGTCTCCAAACTCATCTTCCTGAATAGCCTCCCCAGTAAACCATGACACAGCATGGGGAATGATCTTATCTCGAATAGTTGACCTACATAAACCATTATAATTAAACTACAATGAAATTCATGCTGTGTTGCCAAAAGATTTCAGTTCAACGCTACAGCCACAACCCTTGAACAAAATTTCCACTTAATAAACCTGATTATGGATAAAAGATTATTTATATTCTCACCCAATGTCATAATCTTGTTCCATTTGATTTTGGAGTTCCTCGGCCTGCTCAAATAGAATAAAAATAAAATCAATTACAAAATAAAGAGTCAATATTCATCAATCATTTTTTAATGTCGTGATATTGTTCATACAGCATCCTCGTCAATATCCTCATCATCCTCGGGGACTTGAGGTGGACTGAAAAAGTTGAAGAAACTATCACAATTTTCAGTTTTGGTAATTGGCTTCGCATTCTTTGATCCCTTCTTAGGCTTCTTCTTAAGGAGCTTCTGCGTCAAGCATTTTCCTGGATGCCACTCAATTTCCGTCCTAAAGGCACCAAAAGTATCGATCAAAAAATAGCTGTGCACAAGCTTATCAAATAATCAATTATAAAATAAAACATTTGTACCCGATTGCTTTCTCTAAAATAGGTTCATCTTCATCAATCATGTGATATGTCTTTGTCAAGACAGAGTTCTTGAAATAAGGATTTGTGTCAAAGAAGAACTCAAGCTTGAACCCCTTTGGATTATCTATTCTACACCATTTAATATCTCTGAGATACTTCAAAGCTCCTTCATCACGTTCGGATATCTAATTTCATACACAAGGAAACCACAATTTTACATAAAATCATATAGAAGCACTAAGCACAGGAAATTATTATTGACAAGGCTGACCTCCTCAGCTAGCACTTCATTATTTTTCATTGCAGTGAGCCAGAACTCGGGAACCCCTTTCTCTGCATAAACACATAATTCAACATCAAGCAACAAATGAAGCCCACCCAAGGGGAAAAAAAAAAATTCTAGGTACTGGACCGATATTAAGCAGTTACCTTCATCAGCTTTATCCTCTCCTTCCGTAGCTGCCTCATCTGTAACTCCTTCAGCTTCAACAACACCATTTACAATTTCATATCGCTGCAAGCATTCAGTGAAATTATGAAACAGGGTAAAGGGAGACACAATAACTAATGTATGTCACGTTAGTTTAAGGAGTCAGTATCCAGCACATGAAGCATTATGAAAGACATGCAAAAGGCACCAGGAATGGCT
This sequence comes from Carya cathayensis, assembly GCA_011037825.1. NCBI lineage: Eukaryota > Viridiplantae > Streptophyta > Magnoliopsida > Fagales > Juglandaceae > Carya > Carya cathayensis. Next base: position 1,291,324 of record QGSO01000347.1, on the reverse strand, counting down.
GGAGTTAATTCAACGGAGGCTTATCTTAGACCCTTAGGTATAGTACTTAGGTGAAGTACCACAGTTAATAGTTGGTGGGCTCTGTAATTAACAGGAAAGTAACAAATCGTGACTATGAAGTGCAACACTAAAACAGCCTCGGAGACTTTCTTCAGTTTTCATGATACATTAAACTAAAAAGACGTGAAGATCAAGAAGCATACGGAGTGTTTGAGAGAGAGAGAGAGAGAGAGCTCTATTAACTCTCTCATCCTTATTGGAGAATATAGACCAGTATGATACCTTGGTATACAGTGGTTGATATAACTTTTGATATTTGGCTTCAAGAGCTGCTCTCTCCTCTAAAAATTTCGCCTCTAATTCATCATGTTGGCCCTGTACATTAAAACAGAGGTAAGAAACTCAAGTTATAATACAAAAAGAACAAGAAAAACAAAAGCCAACCGACACAATAAGACGAAAGGCATTGTGCAAAATAACGCATGAGTTTTATTGTATTTTGTAAGAAATGAAGAAAGTATGAAAAAAGCTTGCATCAAAATGATTGCAGCATGTGGAGTTAGAAAGCAGGGGGTGGAATCCTTCTAAGGCACTGTGCACATGGCTACAATCTGAAAAGGCAATAGTATAAAAACACCAATATGCTTTGCTCAGTTGGACTCATTTCAAATTGAGTAGGTCAAAACGAAACAAAGTTAAAACAGGAGTTCGACTTTAACAGTGTAAGTAATCACCTAAATCCTAGGATGGACTTCAATGGTGTTATTCTGCCAAAGTTTCAAATTGTATTAAAAGCTTGGCTCTCGTAGCAAGATCATTGTATATGAATCACACTATGGTATCTCCGTGTGGAATCCAACAGAATGGCATGCTCCAGATACTTTTAAAAAATATTTTTTGATGAAATTTCTATTATAAAACAAAATTAGATACAACCCTCACATAAAAACATTATTGGGAGCAGTTGCTCACAAATCTCGTCTAGAAAAGAAGGTCCTCAGTAAATCCAATTGCCAACTGAAACTGAAAGAATACATTTGCATTGGCACACCATTTAACACACACACCAAATACATATAACATGCGTCCGTCCAAAACAATAGACTCATACCTCGATAAACAACAAAGTCAATCCAACACACACAGTTGATGATTAAATAAATTGAGAAAATAAAAAGAAATCTAGCACTAAAGAACATAAATTATTACTAGAGAATTCTTCGCAAAAAATAAAGGCAGAGACATGCCTGGATCTCCTTGAGAACCTCGACACGTCTCCTGACTTTGGGAGTTAGATTCTCAAGCAAATCGGAGTGCTGCCCAGCAAGAGACTGAATCTTATCCTGCAGACAACACCAAGAAACTCTAGCACCATTAGCCAATCAAACCCTAAAAGCAAAGATAAGATGTCAATGAATTTCCAGCTCAAACAGAGTTTTCTTATTGAGAGCGAAAAAGAAGGACAACAAATCCAGGAACACAGGTACGGAACTTCAAGCTGTTAAGCGATAGCCAAACAGAGGCCCAGTTCCAACGAAATGAAAAAAAAATGAAAAGTACTCCGTGCCACTTGATTGGTAGAGCCGAGAAAAGCGAAGTTGCCTTCGGTCTTTACTTCATCTTTCCTTGTATTCTCCGCAGCCAAAGAGAGACATGTATAAAAAGTTACTAACCTTAAGAGCATTAACAAGGCCTGCTCGATCCTCCTGGTTGAGAGCTACGCACAGAAAAATTAAACAAAAATGCAAAACTAGATTAGCACATAAGATCGACAACAGCAAGAGATTTGGGTTTTAAGGAATTAGAGAATACCGGCGTTGAGATCGGACATGCTGAAGTTATCCTTGTCGTTGCTCATTGTAGTTCGTGCGTTATTTTGTTCGAAGAGATGCGAGAAAGAGAACAAGCAATGGAAGCAGCAAAACTAAAACCCTAGTCCCTCTTTTAAAACCAGGCTGACACCTGTTCTCTTCATTGGTGGCTCACCGATTATTATTATTATTATTAATGATACTCCGTACTGGACCGTCCGAATACAAGTCACGCCCGTCACGGTAAGGTTAGGTTTGAATATTCAGCCAGTAGGAGATGGTTGTAATTGAAAGTTAAAAATTAAATAAAATATTATATTTTAATATTATTATTTTAAATTTTAAAAAATTTTAAATTATTTATTATATTTTATATAAAAATTTAAAAAAATTATATTAATGAGATAAGTTAAAATAATCTTTGTGTCCAAACCTAGCTTATAACTTTAGGCTGCTTTTAGATGATGTAGTAATTTCAGATAATCTGAATTGATTCATAAATAATAATATTTTATAAATTTCATTGAGTTATATTTTAATGTATAAAGTAGATTGAGATAAATTTAATATTTTTTTATACAAAATTAAAAAATTAGTAGATATAATCAATAATTAATTTAAAATAAATTTAGTTAATTTCAATAACCAAACACATGAGTTAATAAGTTTTGCATATTTTTATTGAAAAAAATGAAATTTATTATTAAAAATTAAGTTTTCGTATGAATTTTAAATTATTTTACTTTCGTGCAAAATAATTCATGGGTTTTTTTTTTGTCCGAGTCTTGATACATATAGTTTACCTTCGCATAATATTTATGTATTCTACTAATATAATTGATCAATAATTATTTTATATTAAAAGTTTGATACAACTAATCATAATAATAGAGTACACAAATTTTTATTTTTATTTTTTTTTATTTTTATATTTTTTTATCAAGGTGAGGGTTGGTGGGCTTTTTGTATGCTTAGTGCTAGACAACTTGTTGAAGAAAATAGTGTGGATCCGGTAATTTGAAAAAATGATTAATGCAACTTTGAGATATGAAGCCCATTGTTTTTAAGGTGATAATTACCCCCACTCGAAAGAGTTTGCTATTAGGTTCAAGCAATTCACCTCTAAGATACAACAAAGTTACTAACTGTATATAGCAATTCTGAGATTTTTTCTTCAGAGTTTATCCACAAATTTGTATAAGTGATTGAAAATAGGGGAGAATGGAATTAATAAAATTCGTGGGTCTCATCTTTTATTTATAAAAAATAAAGTGGCACCATTTGAAAGATCACAACTCTTAACTTGAGACTTTTCGACTGACAGTTACTGGTCTAAAAGTCACGATATTTCCCTTAAAAACCAAGTGACATGCTTGGTCAAGTGGTTGGGGGTTTGAAACATTTAGGCTTGGTTTGGATTCAGAAATTAGATGAGATGATTTTAGATGAAAAATAAAAGTTTAATAAAATATTATAATAATATTATTATTTAATATTATTATTATTTTATGATTTGAAAAAGTAGAATTGAGATTTGAAAAAGTTTAATTGTTTATTAAATTTTGTGTGAGAATTTGAAAAAATTATAATAATAAAATGAAAAACTTTTAAATCCAAGTGGGCCTATTCAACATTTCAAGTTGAATTAATTTTGAAGCATTGCACCATTTTCAAGTACCTATCCATGCGTTGCACCTCTTCTGCCCAAGCATCATGTATCTTTGATACCAAGCATTTTGCCTCTTCAGGCTTGCCCCTTGGGCTATACCATAGCCTTATTAAAATTAAAGTATCAAAGTATAGCCATAGTGGTTTAAACCCATATCCTCTCTTTCAAAAGGACACTCTTACCACTAAACCAATAAATTTCTTTGAGATAATTGTTCACGAAAATAAATAATAACCTACAATATAAAATTCACATATTTAATATCACAATCTCTAATAAATATAACACAACCTTCTTGTTGTACGAGCTCCTTGAGTTTTTATCTACTCTATAAAGCATAAATGAAGTTTATTGCAATGTGAATCTATATTTCAAAAGTATTTAGGTATGTTTAAGAAGTAAACAGTTCTCAAAATATTTCACTATTATTTATTAATAGTTCATTAATATTTACAAATAGTTCACTATTATTTACAAACTATCTACTATTATTTCATTACTATTTACAAATAATTTGAAATACTCTTAACATCTAAACGAAATCTTATAAATTTTACCTGTCTCTAGTTTTTCTATTTAACTTCTCTTTAAAGAAAACTCAACTCGCTCTTTTCTCCGCCACCGATTGTTTAATGGTAGGTTTGGATAGTGAGATGAGAATTTTTTATTTTAGATGAAAGTTTAAAATATTATTTTTTTAATATGATTATTGTTTTGAGATTTGAAAAAGTTGAATTGTTTATTATCTTTTGTGTTGAAATTTTAAAAAGTTGTAATGATGAGATAAGATAAAATGAAAATTTTGTGTCTCATCCCACTTGCAAAACCTATGCCTTTTTTAATTTCTCTAAAAAAATGAAAAAGAAATTGCTTAATCTATATCCTTCCAGTCATTGAACAAATCACACGTGCCAAACCACTGTGCTCACAAGCCACTGATCTTCAAATTCACGAAGGAAGCACAACCAAACAATTAGCTCATGGACCACAACATACACTCCTGTAAGGTTATTAGCAGTGTAAAAATTAACTGGAAAATTGAAAAATCAGACCAGATCAACCCGAACCGGTCTGGTTCCCTTAGTTCCAAAACCGGTCGGTACCTGCCTAGTTCCGGTTCTATGCTTTATAGGTTCGGACAAGTTTGCTATATTATATATAATTTATATATATATTATTATAAATTATAATTATATAAAATAATGTTATTATAATTTATAACATAAAATTTTAATCTTAAACAGGAAAATTTATTTGATCATATGCTTTAATTATAATATATATATATATATTAATAACATTTTATGGCCTAATAAATTCTCAATATATTCTTTTTGAGAAGTACATTAATAAATTAGTAATACTAATATACATTAGTATATAATGTATATTAATTACAATTTACATTTTATGGCCTAATATTAATAGTCTAATACTATATTACTATTAGTAATATATTTTAAGTCTATATGTACATTACTATATAAATCACTATACTAAATAATTATATATGAAATAATGATATAGTAATACTAATACTATCACAAACAATGATATAGTTATAATAAATTAAAATCACTATAACAATTACTAATATATAGCTATTCTAATCACAAGGACTATATATAAGGGTAATTGCTAAAATTTGATCATGTATTTGATGAAAGAATAATGCTACTATGCCTAATCATTTTGTCCCCTCATTTTGACCACTCTAGCATTTACTTTTTTTTAATTTTTAATTTTACTTATTGATTAAAGAAGTGACTATTAGTGTATTAGTATTTTTTTTATATTTTTTAAAAATATTTAAAAGTGTTAAAAAATATGAATGAGAAAAATTTTAAAAAAAATTTACCTTAAGGCACGCTCAACGGTCACTGCTGGGAGGCACCCTAGCATCACTCTTGATGAAATGTTTACAAAAGTTCTATTCCAATGGCTCCTCCTATTTTGAAATGGAAAAGATTTGAGTATCAGAGTCAGAAGTTATGGCTCTAATTTTGATGAAAGACGGAAGTAGTTATCATTGTATCGCCGTATCTTCAGCTCATATGGTTATAGCACCAAGAGATTTTATGTCATCCTTTCCTACAATTAAAATTGATGAGGGATAGAGATACAACACTTTTACAATTATTTTAAAATCTTGATTTGAATAAATAGAGTATTTGTTAAATAATGATTCTCTTACGACTTTGTTTTTTTTTTTAATTTTTTTAATACCCTCGTTACAACAAAATTGTAAAAATTAGTATACCTTATTATTTTCCATCAAAATCACATTTACAATACTGTAGTTGATAATAAAAAGAAGCAATTCAATAGTCTCTCTATAGTAAATGGAGTTCCTCCCTTTCAGAAGAACATTGATCCTAAGACCAACAAAATAAAAGAATGGATTATAAAGAGGAAAAACCTTCCGGCTGGATGGGTGTGAAACTATTTTTCACACCCAGCCAATGAGCAAATGCCACATATGCATTTCAAAAAGAGAGAAATTGCAGCCACATACACCCCATCTCTCCCTCCCCCTCTCCCTCTCTATCCCCCATCTGCACTAAACGTCGACGGAAGGATGCCCCAAAAAAATAATTTCTGTTTGAAAGGTAAAAAAAAAATTTCAATTTGGTGAAGTTTCAGATATGTAAAAACCATATATATTTATTTGCCTTTCCTTCCTGGGTTGTGTTTGTTGATGGTTCCCTCTCTTTCTTCAAGGATCCCTCTATCTACAATAATAAAAAAAAAAAATCGTCTTGCTGGTTTTGGTTTTCTCATATTGATGGCACAACACAGTGTTGATGTTGAGAGCTTAATTTTATTGTTAAGATTGATTGTATTATATATATGAGCATATGGATTGAAGGAATTCTTTTATCTTTATTAATATATCAAATTATTGTAGTTTTGTGAACATGCAATCTATAAATTGATATAGCTAAATTTTTGTCCAACAACATCTCTCTCTCTCTCTCTCTCTCTCTCTCTCTCTCTCTGATATGGTGAACGGGTGATTGGAGATTGATAGTAATCTTTTGTGTATTAGCTCTGTATATTTCATGTAAATTGAAGTTGAACTTTCCAAACAAATTTATGATTATTTTCAAATTCCTTCCGTTGGCGTCGAGTGTAGATAGGGGTGAGAAAGGGAGCTTTGGCGTACGGTTTTTTTGGGACTTCCTTCCATCGGCATCGAGTGTAGATGGAGGAGGGAAAGGAAGAGAAAGGAGAGGAAGCGATTGATAGGGCTTCGGCATGAGTGCAGATGGGGGAGGGAGGGGGAGAGAAAGGAGGAGAGGAAGAGATGGGGTGTATGCGGCTACAACTTCTCTCTTTTTGGAATGCCTACATGGCATTTACTTATTGGCCAGTGTGAAAAATAGTTTCACACCCATCCGGCCTGAAGCACAACTCTTATAAAGAATTCATGATTCCTAATCCTTATGATGTCACAGTTCGACATGCGAAAGAGCAAATGGGACAAATAAAGGAAGGTTTAGTAGCTGAAGGTGAAAGTACAAGAAAGTTAAAGGTTGTCTCATCTTAGGGGCCTTGGGCTTGTAGGCTCTCATTATGTTATTTTCTATGCTATTTCTTTAACCAATTATAATTAGTTGAACTGGAATGAGTTAACGGGCTAGGTTTGTGTTTATGTAAATTTGGTATTTATATTTATATTGTTTTAGGTTTGCTTGTAGTCGGCCCAAGCCCAAGTTAGGGAGAAACCGTTATTCCCTGCAAGCTATATGTACTGAGCAGTAGTGCTTTGCAAAATTTTATACAAAAGATAATACTGTAGGGGTGTAACAGGTTCGGTCCGGTTTGGTTTTGGACAAAATTTGGGACCGAACTGGTATGCACCAGTTTTTCATTTTTCAAAATCGATTACGTACCAATTATCCTCCTAAACCAATACTTCGGTTTTACCAGTTTCTGGTCCAGTTCGGTCTTATTTTCCAATTTTAATATACTATATTATATAATATATAATATAGTATATTATAGTATATAATACTATAGTGATAATATATTATATAGTAATATACTATAATATATAGTGATATAGTATTAGTATAACTATTAATACAATAAAATATAGTGATATAAGATTTTAAAATTTAATATTATATTAATTAGTAATTTATTATATGATACAAAACTATTTTATATATAATTATATATAAAAATTATATACAATATAAAAAACTAAAATTATATATATAAACCGGTCTGGTATAGTTTTAAAGAAAGAAAAACCAGAATCGGATTGATTTTGACCGGTTTTAATAAAAATAAAACCGGTACCGGGCCAAACCAAATTTGGTACCAGACTAAATCCACTGGTTCGGTCCAGTTTATAGGTTCACCAGTTTTTTTTTACACTCCTAAATAATAGAACATTCTTATTTCCTATTATTTTCTTTTCCGAAAGCCCCTTACTCTTAAAGTAAGCCTTTATATTAAAAAAATGTTTACAATTTCCAGAGCTTTGTTACATTTGGTATAAGAGAGACACTAGTCTCTATGCACAAAATACCATCATTATGGTAGAAGGTATTCATTTAAACTAACTACAAATGCTTTAAATCCCTTGAAGAAAACTGCTAAAGCCCAATATCAAAATCTGGAAATAGAGATGTTGGCCCTTAAGAGAAAATGAGGTAGTGATGCAGCACTTGCTAGCTTTTAACTTTAGAGCTGTAAAAGAAAAATCAAAATCATAGCACTATAGAGTCTTTTTCAAGGATTTAGAACTGTGAAGATGGAAGCAACTCTCAAGGAGGATAGGTTCATACCAGATCCATCAAATTAGGTTTTCTTGTGTTCCAAGGAGAGGATCGCACTGGGTGGCTATATAAGGTATACCATTTCTTTGTTTTTCACAATACTTTACTCCAGCATTGTATTAGATTAGCATCCTTTCATATGGAAGACAAGCAGTTGTATGGTTCCAAGATCTTAGAAGAACCTAGATAGCTCACTAACTATGATGCATTTGTTAAGGCACTTTTGGTCAGATTTGGACCAAATGCCTATGATGAACCTATAGAATCTCTAACCAGATTGAGACAAGTTGGTTCAGTGGAAGACTATAAAGCTAGGTTTGAGAATTTATCTAATAGACTATGGGGTCTATAAGTGGACTAAAGGATGATATAAGATTTCCAGTGAAGATGTTCAACCCCTCCAATCTGACCACTACCTATAGTCTAGCAAAGATTCAAGAAGAGAATCTATACCTATCTAAAACAACACCATAAACCGTCCTTACCCTATTCATTGGAACCTAGAATACTTAATAGTCCCAACCAACAAAAATCCCCATTTACTATCCACATAATCAACCAAAACCAAATAAAAGAAAGGAGGAAAAAAAGGTTATGTTATCATTGCAATGCTAAATGGAATCCATGCCACAAATGTCAAAACAAGTTATACTTGTTGGAGGAGGTGCCAATTGAGAGAAAAACAGAAAATGTGCAAGAGTTAATGCCACAAGAGAATGAAGGGGAAGGGTAATTAGTTGATTTGAGCTTATTAAGGAAACTCCAGAAATTTCTTTGCATGCCTTAACATTGTCACATAATCCTAAAACCAGGAAGGGTTAAGGGAACCATAGGCTCTACATGGGTTGTAGTCCTTATTGACACAGGTTCCACCCATAATCTCCTAGATCAATGGTCACAAAAAACGGACTACCTATAAGCTTTTATGACAATGTGAAGGTGAGGCTAGCTAGTGGTGAGTTACTGCCCAGTGATGGTAAGAGTGAAGGAGTATGGGTGACAATACAAAACAACCTTTTTTAACCTAGATGTTCATGTCCTAGTGTTGGGTAGTTGTGACATGGTCATGGGAATACAGTGGCTCAGGGAGCTAGGATCTGTACTATGGAATTTTAAAGAATTAACTATGAAATTTTTCTACCAAGGGAAACCAATTATTAGATTTAATATGTTTTCTTTTTGTGTGTTTTTATTTATTTATAAAACTTGTCAATGTTTATTCCTTTTTGCCTGGGATGGGGAATAGGAAGTAAGCCAAATTGTTCACAGAAACTTCTCATTTCACATTTGGTTTTTTTACTATTTTTAACTATTGGTGTAACATTTTTTTTTTCATTGCACATATTGATACCAAGTTTCTTAATAGTAATGATAATATCAACATAAGTGAATCGCAATTAATTATACTAGTAGCATTAGTAAATTTGTCTTTTACCTTATAAGCAAAAAGAAGAGGTAGTCTATCAATGAACTTCTCTTTTCAATAAGGTTTCAAACTATCTTTTCAGAGCATAACTCTGGAAATAAAAACGTCTTAATACTATTTGTAATCAGACATAGTAAAGTATCGTAGATTATTTAGATAATTACTAATACTGATAATAATATTAGGAGTACCAATAAAATAGTTAACAATAGAATAAATTAAAGTATTAACGCCATCGGGAGGATGTCCTGACCTATTGTACTATAAGAAAATAGGCATACCATTGTATTCATGTTTAACAACATTTTTAATGGTTTCTCTAGAATCGTAGTAAGATGTTTACCATTTAATCAAGTACAATTAGAACGATATTCTCTAAGTGGAGCTTTACTCTCTCACTAGAGTATCTCCACACTTTCATAGTGTCTTTTTTCATTTTCATTTCAAAACTGCAACTTAGCACAACCAAACTAGTAACAGAAAAATCCTCAACAATAGACAACCAATGGAAATAGAAAAGCTCATCTCACAAACTGAAGCTTTGTCCTGGCAAGAGTTGGACCTTGAACTTACACCAGAAATAGCTAAGAAAATTTCAAAATCAGTACTAGTTGGTTGTCTAGTAGCAGAAAGGCCACTAAACAGGCAAGCAGTTCATTCAAGTATTAGAGCTGTATAACTTTACCTAACAATTTCGGATTGAAGACCTATATGCCAACATGTTCCTCTTTAAATTCCAATCCTCACAAGACAAGCTCAGAGTATTAAACCAGGCTCCTTGAAATTTTAGAGGACATTTCCTAATTCTAAAACTGCGGTCTCCAGGTTCTACACTACAAGAGGTATGTCTCAATTATTCAACTTTCAATATTCAAATACATGGTTTCCTATTATACTACATGACGGTTAGGAATGCAACCAATGTAGGGAAAGATTTAGGAAATCTAATAATGGTTGAAAGCCAATTTTAGGAGCAGCATGTAGAAAATATATCAGAATGAAAGTATAACTAGATGTCACACAACCATTGTAGTAAGGATTTATGATGCCTACATAGGGAAACAAAGAAACTTGGAAAGCACTAAAATATGAACGTCTATCATAGTTTTGCTATGCATGTGGAAGATTGGGTCACTCCCAAATCTTCTATAACCAACAAGCAAACCCCCCAACCAAACTGGCTTATGGGCCATGTCTAAGATCAAAATACATAAATCCAACTACCACTCCAAACATTCAACAAATAGCTAGAGGTCAAGAATATGGTGGGAGGTCAACAATGGAAACAAGAAAAGAACAAGTGCAACAAGTCAATACCTAGAAAGGAAAAAAACTCTTAATCTACAATGAAGCACCAATGAAGAGTTACAAGCTAAGATTCTCAAACTTAGGGGAATTTCCTAGTGACAACAGAGATGTATTCGAGGAGAACACATCGACCCTCCATCAATTTTTCCATCAACGACGTCAGCACAAGACAATCTCTCACTCTCCAATCAAGCAGTTGCATTCGGACAAGAATCCTCACTGTTCACCTACAGTGCAAAAGAGTGATTACTTTCATCAACAACCAACTTTAATGCCTACACTGTGCTTCCTAATCCCATCAAAAGTCAGCCACAACAAATTGGAGGAAGTAATTCTTTCTACTTAACCTCTTATTTGAAGTGCAAAATCCCTTAAAAAATAGCAGCATTAAATTTGTAAGGATCAAACTTCCCATTAAAAACCATTGCAGCTCGGCAATACACACCATGGAAAGCTTAATGAAGACAAATCTATCAAGCTATAAGAAGTTTTAAAGAGTAGAGGACCAAGTGTGGGCCCACTTCCAATTTCGGATCCTCCTTGGCTGAGAAAGGTGAGCCTTCTTTAAATCTCAGTACTTTAAACTCATAAAAGATTTTCTATACTAAGATTGAGAGAAACTAGGCCCAATCCTCAAAGCCATTATCAGCCAGTCCCTTTAGCCAAATCTAGTCCACAACTCATAATCTATCGAGCTCTTCCCCTTACCTCCCTAACCCATCCAATAACCCGCAGATAGAGAGCCCAAACCATAGCCCCTCACCAACTAATTCGCCCCACGCCCAAGATCTCGAACCCATCTCCATCATTTTTAAATTCAGTCCACCAACCTTCAAATACCCCCCACTCTATGTTGAGCCCACAACCATCCAACCTTTCATCCTAGCCCAAAACAGAAATACCCCTCAACCCCACTTGTAGAATGTTACGTCTACCATGCAGGAAAAACTACCAGCTTCCACATCTAACCTCATAACCTCAGCCTTCACTCCGGTGCATAAATCCACCACAACCCTTGGCACAAAAACCACCATGCAAACACACCTTGCGGCCTAAACCTCCCACCTATCTTCAAAACCGAACACGTTGTTGACCCTTAACCCATCACCTGAAACCCACTCAATCACCAATCAGCATACACAGTTCCCCCTCATTGGCTCAACACTAGAAACCTTACCAAAAAAGAGGTCACTAGAACTTTTAACTTAGGAACCCCAATAGCCCTTGAAGAAAAAGCACCAAGTTATAGTGAAGTGTTGAACCCAATGTTTCAAGTTTCGTGTAATTATATATCTACACATTGATTTTTATGATAACAAATGAATTCAAAGAATAAATGAGTCTTAAACTCAAGTTGTCTATACAATGAAGTCAAGCACATTAAGGAACCAAGCATGAGCAAGAAGGAAACAAATTCACATTAAAACTCATAGAGTAAAGTTCTAAATCTCTTAAAAATTCGAAATTAAGATTAAGGCTCGAAATTAATATTTTTTCATAAAGTATTAAAATACATTTTTCACATGTGCATGAATATTTTAAAAATTAAATTTAAAAATTTTGAAATATGATTGATAGTCATCTTTCACATGTGCATGACATGATTAAATGTTTGAATTTTGAAAATATTAAAGATGATTGATTGCCATCTTTCACATGTGCATGCTTTATTTGAATATTTTTAAAAGTGATTGATGCTCTTTTTGACTTTTGCAAAATGTAGATGATTTTGTTTGAAAATTTTGAAAATATTAAAGATGATTAATTGTCATCTTTCACATGTACATTCTTTATTTGAATATTTTCAAAAGTGATTGATGCTCTTTTTGACTTATGCAAAAAGTAGATGATTTTGTTTGAAAAATTTGAAAGGTAAACTGAAAAAGAAGAAGCTTTTATTTGAATTTTTTGAAAAAGTGAATGATATTGTCTTTGACATGTGAATCTTTTTAAATTTGAATATGAAGTCTCATATGCTTATAAATAGATCATTTAAAAGCTTCAAATTTACAATACCAAGAGCATACAACATTCATTCAAAGTTTTCATTCTCTCTTCTCTAAACATTGAGCCTTAAACCTTATTCATTCTGAGAGATATATAGTTTGGGCTGTATTATTCTTATTTCACTTATTGAGGAGTGTTTTCTGATAACCTACCCACTATCAGCTCTTGTATCAGTAAGAGGGTGTGTATAACCATTGTGCGTGTAGAAAGTGTTTTACATAGGGAATAGTTGAATCACCACGTAAAGTGATTGCAAGTATAGAGGGTGTTCTACACAGATCTTTTGTAGTGGTATTTTTCAAATGTGTAATAAGTTTCTATCTCCACCTGAAGGAGGTTGAATAGTAAATTTGGGAATCCTCAAAGGGTAACTTGAGGCGAGGATGTAGGCAGTGGGGTCGAACCTCGTTAACATACTGAGTTTGCTTCTCACTTATCCTTACTCTTTATATTTATTGTTGTTTTGTATTTTATTTATATTTTATATTGTGTATTTGGTTTATAATTGTTAATTTTTTAAATACAACTCAATTCACCCCCCTTTTGTGTTAGTCATCTGGGCAACATGAAAGTTGAGAAGTAGTCTAGTGAGATAGAGATGGTAGGCGAGCAGATCATGGAAGACTCTACTTTGGCTTATACCCTTTTGGACATGTAGTCAAGCTATAGGGGAAAGTAAAAATTCAAAGGTAAGGCCCGAATGACTCCATATAGTCTGCCAAATCCACTCCCACCCAGGAAATCCAAACAAGCTTAAGAGGCAAGTTTTAAGATGACTTCCCACTCAGAAAGATAATAATAGCTTGGAATTGTAGGGGCCTAGCCTGACCCAAGGCAATCAAAAACCTAAGGTCTAATATTAGAAAATATAACTCGGAAGTAGTTTTTTTGTTGAAAACCTTGATGATGGAAGAACGCACCCTATCTATTGTACATAGTTTAGGTTTCCATCACTTTGATCATTTTTTCCGCTACTTGTAAAAAAATGGGCCTACTACTAATGTGGAAACCAGTTGTAGAGTTAGAACCGGTTGATGTGAATATGAATGCAGTTACTATTTTGGTGTATTCGGATCTTCCTCACCATTCTCGGCTAATTACTTATGTGTATGTCCCAGCCCATTGGTTAAAAAGCAGACTTTTGGAGTCATTTGGACTCAGTACAAAAAGCAGTTTAAGACCCTTGAATTTGTATAGGGGATTTCAATGATGCAATCAATCAAAGTGAGAAACATGGAGGGCGAACTATTTCAAATAATCAAAACAGGGGCCTGAAAGGTCTAATGAATAGGCATGGACTCATCGACATAGGCTACTCAGACCCAAAATTCATGTGGACCAATAATAGACATGGATCAACTTTAATCAACGAAAGACTAGATAGAGTGATAGCAAACAATGAATGGAGAATGCTATTTTCGGATGCCATGTTACAACATTTAGCATCTTCAGCTTCGGATCATCACCCTGTTATGCCACACACAATTAATAATACATGACAAGCATCATCCTTCAAATTTGAAGCATTATGGGTACTAAACAAGGAAGCTTGGAGTAGTAGTTTCCAGGGTAATCTTGCCTATATTCTTTGTAAAAAAAAATTAAAACGACCAAGGATGCCCTCAAACTATGGAACACGACTCACTTTGAAAGAATCTAGTACAACATCGAAAAACTGGAAACAGAGTTGTTAAAAATTCAAAGTAACTCAATTCATGTCTACAACCAAGAAAAACATAAACAATTGCAGCACAACCTCCATAAGCAGAGAGAAAATGAGGAAACTGTATGGCGAAAAAAGTCATGGATCACATGGCTCACTATAACAGATCTCAACACTAAATTCTTCCACCTCTCAACAACGATACAAAGAATGAGAAATTCAATAGACTCAATCAAGATAGGCCCAGGTAACTGGTCTACGGATCCAATTACAATTGAGTCTATTTTTATAAATCATTTTAGATTCATATATACTTCTTCAAATCCAAGATTCACGGAACACTTGGACAATCTTTTTGAGAGCCAAATCACAGATTGGGAAAATGAACTCCAAGCAGTGCCAGAAGATGAAGAAATATTCAAAGCATTAAAGCAAATCCCGAACCACAAAGCGCCAGGCCTAGATGGAATGACAACACCTTTTTACAAGTATTATTGGCACATCATAAAAAAAAATGTAATTGGTGCAGTCCAAAATTTCTTTAGAAGTGCAAAGTTGCTAAAGCAAAAAAACCACACCAACATTGCTTTTATCCCTAAAACCCAACGTCGAAACAACCTGAGTCAATACCGCCTAATAAGCCTTACCAACATCATTTACAAAATCATGACCAATCGTTTTAAAGCAACATTAAATAGAATCATCTCCCCGTTGCAAACAACTTTTGTCCTAGGCCGCAACATCGAGGAAAACACTATTATTACTCATGAGCTATTTCATAGCCTAAAAAGAAGATTGGGAAAACATGTTTGATGGCCATAAAATTAAATATGGAAAAAGCTTTTGATCTAGTAGAATGAGACTTCCTTTTCGCAGTAATGAAGTTGTTAGGCTACTGCCAAGTCTGGATTAATCTGATCAAATAATAAATCACAACTGCAACATTCTCTATTCTAATAAATGGTACACCCAATGGATTCTTCATTGTTAAAAAAGGACTAAAACAAGGCGATCTAATATAACATTTCCTCTTTATACTGGTAATAGAGGCACTATTAAGGATTCTATTGAAGGATGAAGCACATGGCAATATGGAAGGAGTGAAAATCAGCAGAGACAACCCACCAGTTTCTCATCTACTCTTTGCGGATGATACAATTATCTTTGCAAAAGTAACAAAAAATAATGCAAAAGTCATTTCCGAGAGTTTAGACAAATACCAACAATGGTCGGGGCAAAAAGTTAACATGAACAAGTCTTCCATCTTTATCACCAAAAACACAAATTCAAACATTAAATCAACAATCAGTTAATAGCTGCTATATAAAACCTCGTCAGCAAGAATGAAATACTTGGACTTTCCAACTTCATTTAGCAGAATCAAAAGAGCAGATTATCAAGAAATGCTAAACAAGGTGGGAAAAAAATTGGAAGGTTGGGAAACAAAAACTGCTCTCCCAAGCTGTTAGAACAATGTTGATTAGAACGGTAGCAAGCACCATACCCACTTACTTTATGTTATCTTTCAAGCTCCTGAAAACAGTTTGCAAGACTCTCAACACAAAATTTTAAAATTTTTTTGTGGGGTTTTTCAAAAAACAAAAATCACAATCTAAAATCATTTAAATCAATTTGCCAGCCAAATATCTTTGGAGGTCTTGAACTGAGATAGATGGTAAATATGAATCAAGCATTGCTAGCTAAAACGTGCCGGGAGATGAGTGAAAGGCATAATTGACTCTGACATGCAACTCTGATAGCAAAATACCTCAAAAATTCTAGTTTTTGGCAAGCAACACCGAAACAGTCTGACTCTAGTTTATGGAAAGGGATATTGCACACAAGAGGAATACTGAAGAAAGGAAGATGCTATTAGATAAACAATGGGTGCTTAGTCAACATATGGTCGAAACCATGGATCCCAATAATGAACAATTTCAAGCCTACACTAGTTCAAGGAATGGACCAGATACATCCTATCTTAAAAATTTCAGACATTATCACAAGTGTTCCAAAAGTTTGGAATATTAAAAAAAATACAAAGATTATTTGATACAGAAAGTACAATTGAAATTTAGAAAATACCTTTGCCATCTATCTCACAAAGCTAGGACAAAATAATCTAGACCCCGAACCAAAATGGCAAGTTCTCAGTCAATACAGCCTACCAAATGGTGATTAACAATCATGAGATGGTCCAACAGATGGTCACACCAAACTTCTTTAAACTCATTTGGAAATTGAAGATTTATGATCGACATAAATTGCTGCTTTGGAAATTATTCTGGAATATATTACCTACTAAGTCAAGAGTAAATGAAGTTATTTAAGAAGGAATACCAAGAGAATGTCCTCTCTGCAATCTAGAAGCTGAAACTTCACTTCATTTTTTCATAAAATGCTTAATAGTCAGTATTCTATGATATCAAAGTCCATGGCCACTAAATTTGGAAAATTTACCAATTGAGTCTTTAACTGACTGGATATGAATGATCTTATTCCCTGTGAAAGAGTTAGGACTGCAGGAAATAGAAAAACACGATTTTCAAATATTTACAGTTATTATCATGGACTTCATTTGGAAACAGATAAACAATATCATCCATAACCAAGTGCCTCTCTCGATTGAAGTGCAAAACTCCAGCTGAGCCAAATCTACCTAGCCTACAAAGATGCATGGAATGAAAAGCAAAAGATACAGATTGAAATTTGGAAGACTCCTCTCTCAAATCATCAAAGCTTTTCTTTTGATGCAGTAGTTAGAGGCACTTTCTCAGTTGCTTCAGTGGTCTGTAGAGATTATAACGGGAAACTTCTAGAAATTAAAACAAAAAAAATTCAATCTTCAAATCCACTG
Organism: Carya cathayensis; assembly: GCA_011037825.1. NCBI lineage: Eukaryota > Viridiplantae > Streptophyta > Magnoliopsida > Fagales > Juglandaceae > Carya > Carya cathayensis. The sequence goes on along the minus strand of QGSO01000347.1, from coordinate 1,273,793 downwards.
GTAGCAGAAGCGTTGACAGCTCATCTAGCAGCTAAAATGGCTTCTCACCGACAGCAAGAATTAGCTATCCTTGAAGGTGACTCCAACTAGTTATTGAAGTAATCAAAAGCACTGAATCCTTCCCAAACTGGCAAATATCTCTCATTGTTGAAGACATTCAACATCTCTTCATTTCTCATCGGTATTAGAAACTAGCCAAAATCAATCGATCTGCAAATCAATATGCGCACAAAGTGGCGCAATGGGCAGCAAACTTATTTTTGGTTGTATGCATGCCCTTTGATCTCTTATCTATATGCCTTTTGTTTATTGACAGTGGAAAGGATCCACCTTAATCTTTATATTAACCTTTTATATATAATATTATGCAAGCTTGATTATGAAAAAAAAAAAGTGAGATGTTTACCTTAACAATGACAAATATAGTTTATAACTCAAATTCTACATATTCTCTCTCCTCATTTGCTGTCCTAATTTTCCCATGTTGCACTAAAGTTCTAAACTACCGTCCAATTTGTAGTTATTCTGAAATTATAATTTCCACAACCATCCATTTAAACTACCAAAACATTTTAATTTATCCTCTCAATAAAAAGGTTTGTATTTAAAAAAATATAAAATATCTGAAAACAAAAGTGAAAAGCTTGAATAAATTTTAAAAACTTAAAAATTGAAAAACTAAACAAATAATTCTTTAAGAAATATTTAAAAAGTAAAGAAATAATTGAAAAATTTATTTTTTAATTTTGAAATAACTAAATTTGAATTCAATAGGTTATTTTATCTTCTCGGATATTAAATTGAGAATAGAATAATTATTTAATATTATTATAATTGGCTTGACTGTTAAAAATATTTTAGAATATTCATGAATAATAATAAAAAGTTTTGTAAATAATAGTGAATAGTGTGATTTAACTAATTTTGTATAAGAAAACTTTCAAAACCCGATGATGAGGTGGGATCAGAGTTCAGAGTTTACTCTAAAGGGTGACTGGTGAGTATGAAGGACCTGCCTTAGAGAAGTATTTTGACATTAAAAAAAAGGGTAAGGCTACTGTGCCGCCCCAAATATACCGCTGGGCGTACCGCCCAGTGTAAAATTTTTTTTGTTTTTTTCATTTTTCATTTCACATTTTTTTAAACACTTTCTTAATCACTAGGTAAAAAAAATAAATATCAATACATTTAAAGTCACTTCCTTAATTACTAAATAAATAAAAAAAAAAATTTTTTTTTGCCCTGCGGTCAACTCCAGGTGACAGAGGAGCTTTATTCTAAAAAAAAAAAAAAAAAGTAATAGTAAATAACTCAAATAATAATAAAATAATTTAAAAATATTTGATAACATTTGTCCCAGGCCCTAAGCCTTGTGCATCAGAGCCTACGTCGATTGTCCTTTTCCTTAAACCCACCGACTTCTCACGTCGTCTTCAGCCGAATTTAGCTTTCGGGGTGGTGAGCGTTGCTTCGGAAGACTTTCAGAGCTAGCCCCGCCCAGCCTAGGGTTTCTTCTTCTGATAAGCAAGAATATTGAATTCGATTTCTCCTTTTTCGGTAACGATGGAGAAAGCAGAAATCGAAGCCCCCAAACCCTCAGAAACGCCTCTTTTCTCTTTCACTCGCTGTCGGTCACACCTCAAGAGTGATACTTACACTACTCTTGTTCGAATCCTATCTCATTGTTATGAAAATTCTCAGCTTCCTTCGGCTGTTCAAGTTCTACATCCGGAGCTAAATTCAGGTAGTAATTCAAGCATGTCGCAGTTTCATTACTGTAATTTGCTCAATTTGTGGAGGTTTCTTGCTCCAGATTCTCACAAGCCTTTGATTCGAGTGCTGTTTTTGCCTTCTGAGAAATTAAGTTGTTCGGAATTTCTTAGTTGGAAGATTGAAAGTAAGTGTATTGCTTTAGAAAAATGTAGATATCCTTTGCTTTTTGGTCATGAAAGCAAGCAAAGCTGTTTCGATGCGCCAATCCACACGGTACCTACCTAAGAATGATTTATTTCAGTTTTAACCTAGAAAACTACTTTGAATTTAGCAAACAGTGCTTAATGACTTCTGCGTGAGGTTGAGAGATTCCCAATTTTACTTTTTCTAGAAATCGAAGCACCAGGAATCATAATCTTTATACCTGGTGCGGGAATTTGATTTAGAAAAACAATAAGATCATGTGGAGTGGAACTATGACCTTTACCTGTTAACAAATTCTTTATCTTTTATAATATCAGTCTCAATTGTGCTATTCTGATTGTTATTGACATTGTTTATTAAAAGATTATGGCAGTGATGAATTGGAGCAAGCGACTGGGAAAGAAGTCTGTGAGAGTTCTGAATTGGTCGGTCCTAGTAGAATTGAGCCCCCAAAGTTGGCAACTCAGAAAGAGACAGAATCTGATGAGAGTTCTGAAGTTATTGGTGTCCAAGACCGAGGTTTCAGTGATGCACAACATGTGGGGATAGATGAGATAGAGAGAAAAATGGCTATAGAAGAAAACGAGGATTTGTCAAAATGTATGGACGTGACCTTTGATGAGAGCGCTGATGGGATTGGCCTCCAAGATAGAAGATTTTGTCCAGAAAAATTTCGAAAGGATGAATTAGAGCATATCGTGACAGCCAATAAAGAACCTGTAAATGGAAATAGTATTAACCCCCCAACCGCATCATCGGACAAAAACCAGGGCAGTAGTGATAATGCTATAGTGATGAATACGCAAGCAGAACATATTGCATGTCAGGATATTCTTATGGATAGAGATGAGAATGAACAAAAGAATACCGATGCCTTTAATTTGTTATTAGATAAGAACGTGGTTGGTGAAGTTCTAGAACCTATAGAGAATGGTAAAGATAAGGGCTTATCCTCGAAAACTAATTCATTTGATATAAAGTACGAAATGCAGCAGATGGACATTGAAATGGTGAAATCAGTTTCTTCCAGCCATGCAATGAATTTCCAAACTTCTATTACCATGGATACAGAAATTGAGAAGGGAATATACTCTAGTGAAAATATTTCTGAAGCCTTTGACTTGTCTTTAGATAAAGATATGTTCGGCGAACCTCCAAAACGAAGTGAGAATATGGATGGGGAAAGTTCCTTTCTGAAGACTGATGTGGTGCAATCAGAGAATGAAACCCCTCAGGTTCAGACACAATTGGAGAAATCAGTTCATGGTAGCAACTCCTTGAATTCTCCCAATAATATGGCTGAAGATGGAGACGTTGAAGAGGGAGAAATTTCTGGTGACTATGGAACAAATGACAAGTCATTGGATATGTTTTCGGAAGATGCTATGGTGTCAGGGGAGAATAGTGTAGATGACATGCAAATATCTCTAGATGTACTTGATAAGAAAGAGTTCCACCACAATGAACTGAATGGCGCAAAAGGAAAAGCTATTGAGTTCACTTCCTTTAATGTGGACACAGTTGACAATGCTAACAATAATAGAGAAGTTGAACCAGAGGAATGCAATAGAAACAAGATGACACTTAGACCTGAAATGAGTTTTCACCAAAAACCTATGAAAGCTAAAATGGCAGATATGCATGACATTCTGCTAGAGGATGGAAAAAATAGAAAGAAAGGTGGAGCCGAGGAGGGTGGTTGTCCTACACCAGCTTGTCCCAGTGATCTAGAATCGCATGCACAGATTTCACCAAAAAATACAACCGATTCCCACAAAATCACATCTACAGAGGAGGTATGATTTTGATTTTGATATTTTTTATTATTTGAATTACAGGTTTATATTTTGCACTTCCTCATGGGAATCTTTGATATTTTTTGTAATGGCGTCTATTGGCATGGTCTGTTTACTTTTGGTTGTTAGAGCTGTCCCTGTGATAAAATATGCGTCCTCCCTTTTCTAGAGTACCGTTCAATTCATAATGGTCTATTAATTTTGCTAAATAGTTTAGATTTTAAAGCACTAGGCGCACTTAAGCATAAATGCTATTTTGAGCCTAGGTGCAAAGTGCAAAGCACAAGCGTGTGGCTGATTGAAGTAAAGTGCATATTTTTAAAACTAGTGTATAATAAGTAAGAATCCACAAAATGCAATAACAAAAGTTTTAAAAAGCAAGATTATAATATATATTTAGCCTATTAGCTCAATTTATTAGAGTATTATGCAATATGAAAATCAAGTAATCAACTAATTAAATAACTGATAAAAAAGTAATCAAGTAATTAAATACAATTTAGGAAGTTTAATCAAACACCCTTGTACTAGAGGGTATTTAGGTTTAAGATAGTGTAATTTCTTTTTTTGAGAAATAAGCCCATTTAATATGAGTTAATTAGAAAGAAGACCCTCTGTTAATTTTTTGTCTATCAATGTTGACTGAAAACATGTGGCAACCTCACAGATTTCCACTTGTCAAAATAATTCTTTCTTAAATAATTATATTAGTTTTTTAGAAATAATAATAATAAGTCAATATTTTTATATAAATAAAGTTTCTATTATAAAAAAAATTCATTTTAAAATATCTAACGTAAATAAAAAAAAAATGGGATGGCCATTTTGGCCACCACAAGCTTTACTTAAACATAATATTGTATATAATTCTGTTGTGCTTTACCTGATATACACATATGATTCTTTATAGCCACTCTTCAAAAAAATTTACTTGATTTGCTTTAAAGTTCATGGTTAAATTAAATCAAAATATACAAAAAAGGCCATGACCAAAAAGCTCAAGAATTGTAGGTATTGACTTTTATGCTAACGCAAGCAGTCAAATACCAATCCATCTAGAAAGCCAACTTAGACTATTATATCAAGTCAAAGCCTTTCAGATATGACAACATGTGGCGCCACGGTACATACATGATCTTCAATATCAACTAAATACTTAATAATAATTGTACGTCATTTTCTGGGTCTTGAATTGATATTTTATAATTTTTTATTATAAAATAACAAAAGCACACTTTTCTGCACTTTAAGCTTACACGAAAAGCCCTAAAAGTACTCTTAAAGCTTACTTTTGTAAATGTGCTTCGCTTTTCGTAAGCGAAGAGCTTTGGCCTTGGGGATTTGTGCTTAAGCACACTTTTAACAACACTGTTTTAAACAACAGCTCATTTTCTGGAATTGAGGATGTTAAATGCAGTGGAAGAGGAAATTTTGCGTTATGACTTACAGAATTCAATAGACATGGTCTTGATTTCCATTAAGGAAGCATTTTCTTTCATTGTTATGCTAATTTGAGTTAATTGTGGTTAATATTTAGAACTCTGCAACTTATCTCATTGTGGGCAAAGGGATGTGTTCTTGCTTTCACTTTGAGTAGAAATGATCAGTTTTTAGCTCTATTGATTTCAATACCAGACAAGTGACTATGAGTTTGCATTTTTCCATAACCTGCTATTTTTTTTAAACTAATTCTTTTAAATATAACTGATCAATATGACAAGTTGACTCCGAAATTTCTCTTTCTCAAATGCATAAACCCCTGCACATCAGACCAAGTATGTGATGCACACACTTTCTCCACACAGAAATGTTTGTGGTCCTAAAATTGGGAAGTCACTAAATTTATGGTGTTCGTCCACATGTAACCCTTCTGATTTGATGTTTGTCATCTGCACTGCAGCAACATGCTAATTCCAGCAAAAAGAAAAAGCGGGGCCCTCTTTCTAAAGAAAAGAAAGAAAAGAAAAAGGTAATTAAAAATATCTTTTCGGTCTCCTCTATTGCTTGAATGCTCTTTGTATATTTATGCATATTTTGATGAAGCTTATTGATTGTCCATTCTTTCTAAGGAATTTTATCTGGTGTTGGCTTGGTACTCCTCAGAATCTCCCGAAAGATTAATTCAGTTTTTAATAGCAAGTTTTCAAGTGGGGAATATAATTCTATCTGCTTTTAAAGTATTTATTTAATCAGTTCATTAATGACTATTGTATTCTGTAGCTAAAAGAACGAAAGAGACGAGCAGAAAAGAACAGAGAGCTTGGTGTTAAAAGGTTGAAACTATATCCAGTGTCAAAACCAAAAACTGTGACATATTGCCGCCACTATCTCAAGGGAAGGTGCCACCAGGTTGTACAATGCTCCCTGTCATATTATTCTCGTTTGATCTTAATGCTGATTACTAATTCTATCAAGTTTCACAATAGCCTTGCCATGCTGCAAAGGTGCATTCTGATGTTTATACCATAATCACTTAAATTTATTTTCATCAGTTTTTTGGCCCTGCATCTATGGCAATAATCTGTAATGTGTTCCAACAAGCAGAAAATTTCATATTTGGAAACAACACATTTTTTGCCAGAAAAGAAAATCAATCTATTGTTCATTCTTACTTATCAAAAAAAGAAAAAAAGAAAAGAAAAGAAAATCAATGTCCATTTCATGTGGCTCTGGACCTAGTATAAATTCTGGCTGGGGAGATATTGGTTCTGCTTGTTTCCCATGCTTTAAATTCTGGGCTTTCTCTTGTTTCTGCCTCATAAATACTGCTTTGTTTCCATGCATGAAAGTGGCTATTTATATATTAAGATCATAGGAAAGTAAAATTACCTGGTTATCGAACTTCTGTCTTCACAGTGATTGTTTCTCTCTAGGGTACCCCTTATATCATTCATTTCTTGTATAGAACCGTCTGCTTTAGTAACATGCATCTCTTTTTCTGCCGTTTGTGTTCATGTGCATGTTAACTTATTGTGGAGCAATCAGTTCATACACCCAATGTTTTAAATTCCATTCTGCAGATCATTCTGGTCTAAGTACTGGAACGGAATATTCAGTACTAGAGCATTCCGGTGTACTGTTTCGGGATTAGCTATATATATATATATGGAAGAACTGAAAATTTCCAAAATGAATATATGCTGACAACATTAAAAAAAAGTAGAGATATTGGTGTCAAAAGATAATATTAAAAAAATCACAAACTTGAGTTGAGACCCAAAAAAAAAAAAAAAATACAAAGAAAAAAATAAAGAGCTGAGAAATTATTAAAACTAATGAGATTTAAAAAAGAAAAAGAAAAAAGAGAATGAGTGGACATATTTAAAGTTACAAAAAAATTTAAATCATATAAATCCCTTTTAGATTTTAAAATTATATGAATGCTATCTAAATTTGAAATTTACAAAAATGCCATTCAAACACAAGAAAATTATAAAATTGTTATTAATCAATCCGGAATAGAATGTAGTCCAGAAAATTCCGGCCATTCTGACCAGAATGAAATTCAAAACCATGCATGCATCAAGAAAAAAAATAAAACACTACATAAGAACGGTACTAATTTTGTCCAAAATATTTATTAAAAGGAGTGCCGATTTGTAGATGTAGGGCATATGTGTATCCCCTCAACTGTTTCTCTGATGTAGGGCATACAAGTGTGCGCTTTAATACCATGAACTGAAAGTAATTTGTGACAAGAGTTCAACACAGTTTCTCTTCCCCTTCCCCTCTACCCCTTCTAAATTTCCAATCATTTTGTGTGACTGACTTATCAAATGATGTTATTATATTGTTTCTTTATCTTATAATCTACATGACTTTGGATTTTCTTCTTCTACCCATCTACTCATACAATAACTTATCCTTGTTTCACAGGGTGACAAGTGCCAGTTTTCACATGATATAGTACCATTGACAAAATCTACGGTATTTTCTTTAACCTATGCTTTTTTAAGCTGCTGCATTATAAAACTCTTGTTGTTATTTACAACTGGCCAATTACCAGTAGTTAGCTGGAGTCTGTAATACGGATAATTTTCATGACCTGCTTGTATCTCTCACTAGTACCTAGATGTAATTAGGCATGCTGTTTGTATACTTCCGGTGTACTTCCTGTTAACCTTTACTTCAATAAAATTTTACTTTTTTCTATAAAAAAAAGGCTGGAGTCTGTTATGATTAATGGATTGAGTTGCTAGATTGCTTGTTATCCTTTGATGGGCATCTGCTGTTTGATTGTAGTTCGAGGATATATGTAGTAACACAATTTTGTGCTCCCTCAGTAACATCTCTTGAAGGCCTAACAGACTCTCTCTCTCTCTCTCTTCTCCATTTATTTTGCAGCCCTGCAGTTATTTTGCACGCCACTCGTGCATGAAAGGAGATGACTGTCCATTTGATCATCAGCTCTCGAAGTATCCCTGTGACAATTATGTGAAAGGTTTCTGCAGCAGAGGTGATGCTTGTATGTTTTCACACAAGGTACTACGCTTTTGGGTTTATTTAATGTTTGGGAAAATTCCACTTTACCCTCTAAAGCTACCACTCCTTTTGTTAGTCGATCACCAATTGACACAGCCACCACCCAATTAGAGTGCAACATACGTCGTCTTTAAGTTCTAACCATTCAAATGGACAAAAAGTGTATGACATGGTACAATGTTAACAAATAGATGATGTAGTACAATATTAGTGGTTGAACCCTAAAAGAATGGGTAATTTACAACTTATGTTTCTAATTGGGGGGCCAAGTGACAACTTCCGTTGCTTGGTGGTCAAATTACAAAAGGAATGAGAGCTTGAGGGAATGAAGGCAATTCTTCCGTAATGTTTTGAAATACTGTAGCCTGATTGTTTGAGACTACATTGCAGTGTAACGTGTGCATAACTACTATTTTCTCTACCAAACAAACAAAATAAATAACAAGTGAATAAGTGAATATTTACACTTACAAAAAAAATTTTTTTTGAATATTTACTCCCAGTAATTGAGATTAATTCTCAAGAAGTTTTTTTTTTTTTTTTTTTTGATAAGTAATTAATTCTCAAGAAGTTAAGTTACTTTTTCATTGGCTACTCTCATTTCAGATACCAACCAAGGAAGATTCCACAGCTCCTTCAAATTATTGCACGCCTGAGTTGAAGGCTCCATCCTCACTGGCTAAGAAAAATATTAAGAAGCAACTGAACATTGTGGGTAGCTCCGTGCAGAATGATGCCTTCTGCAACTCCACAGGGGCACATCCTCCCACAAATGTGAAGACTCTTGTGAAACCATCTGCAGTTGCACCCAAACGAATCAGCCGCCTCCCTACTGCTGAGAAATCTCCAGTGGTCAATTTTAGTATGCTTACACAAGGAAGCTTCTCTCCAAGTAGCAATGGGAGAGCCAAAGTTGGGAATATGGCAATCCCGAGTGCATCAGACACATTTCAAAAAACGGCTGAGATTCCAAATAGAACTTCACTGAGTGGGGTACCAAAGGGAATAAACTTTCTCTCATTTGGAAAAGCTCCATTGGATGATTCTGTTGGTAAAAACATGGCTAGCATGCATTCAAATGCGGACAGTGCTTCCAAACTAATGTTATTGGACAGTTTGAATTTACCGAAACAAGCTTCTACCGGTCAGAGAAAGGCCATCAATCCTTCTGGTTGTGATACTGTTATTGAAAGAGCTGTTATAGAGGGACAAGCTGCATGTAGCAAATATCAAAACTCAAATTCAAGCTCATCAAGGCTGTTAGCTTCTGTAATTGCTTCAAGTCAATCTTCAGACACCTTAGCTTCTGTGAATTATAAAGATGCACCAAACTCAGCCCGGAAGGCACTCTCATTGACACTATTTGCAGCAAAGTATGAATCAAAAATGAAAATGAATCAGTCTGTTAGTTCTCTTGGCCTCAGTGCCGAGGTTGGTAAGGACACTAATAGTATTACAATTAGAAGTTCCCAAAATGATTTGGCAAAAGCTTCAAAAATTCTTGACTTCTTGTCTGGCGATGGTAGTAAGACTAAGCTGTAAAGGGTAAAATCCAGGTTGGTTGGGACTGTGGCTCCGATGTCTGATCGGCTTAAGTAAAGCGCAGATTTATTACTAATAAAAAAAAAAGTAAAGCACAGATTTTTTGTGGTAAAGACATTCTTTGGTACCGTACCTCCTCTTTTGTCCTTCAGTGGCACAATGTTGTATTCATGCAGCTTGTTTTCAGAATCAGGTGCAGTTTGCATTTTCATTGATGTTTTTTTGCTTTCAATGCTTTTGTTATTTACAGGGAAAAACTAACTGTGGGTTCTTTTTTGAAATTTCAAATGTAGATTGATATTGATGGCTGCATTGTGAATGTGAGGTCCATGATTATGATCACTTGAGATCTTTGCTTTGAAGGGACTCCAGATGGGTTTTCTACGTTGAGATTTTATATACTGATTTATTGAGAAACCAGTTACATGTCTTAAAACTGATCTCCTGGTAATTGCCTTGGTTAGCTTCTTTTCAATAGTTACATTGCATCCCATTAATTCTAAGTTTATTATTGCCATTAAAGGGAAAGAAGATTATTGCAGCAATGGTTTTATAGAAGTATCCACCTTCTTCATCCTTGCAATCTATTTTCTTGAATTTGCTACCAGCCAACTTGTGATGGGATCTTGATAATGAAGCAACCTTTTACTTGCCTAGTCATTGCAGTGTTTTTCTTCTTTTTATGGTTCAGCAATTAGCGACTACCTGTTCAGGTTGCTTTTTCTAATGAAATTTGCTGCTTGTCTGAATATTAAGGGTGCATGTCAGATTAATATGAAGAGTGATGCTAGGGACAAGCCCCAAATGCACAAGCACGATGCTTGTGCATTTGGGGCTTGTATATATCATTATTCTAAAATATGAAATCTTACTCGATTTGTTACTTTGCTCAACATTCTTTAATAAACAAAAGATTCTTACATAGGTTCAAGTTTTGGCAAGTTCATGAGGTTTTTGGATTGAAGATCCAATGCTCAAATTTACGGGAGGTGAATTTTGAAACTGGACCGTATTAACGCTGCAGGATCAGTTTGTATGAGTGCAGTGCTCAACCGAAAAAGTCTCCTCAAAGCAGTATTAATATTCCTGATTCCTTTCTGTGAAAATGATTTTCAGCTGGCTGTTGCTTGCAAATGATCCAAGTGCTCTTGGATCTGATGAAGACCAGGAAAAGCACCGATGTTGATGTTGTCTCTATCCCGGGTAACTAAATTGAGTATTATTTTCAGCATATGGTTGTAGTACTGAGTTGAATTATTTATCTGTCAGCCTTTTGAATGCTTGCAATTCATGTGAAGGAATTATGTATGATATCTTTTATGCGTAATATACCATGTAGGAAGAGCTCTTGCCACTTGCTTTAGGTTTTGGAAAAGGCATTGGATTGTGTTAGAAGTTTCCCCGATGTGGGACTCTCTGTGGTGTATGTGGGGCTGACCTTATTGGGCATTTGCCTACACTGCTATAGAGTGCTATTATCATGGAGAAGACTCATCGTTGCCCTAAACATTATAAAGCTAAAAGAAAAAGTAGAAAAGCGATATCATTGATCAACATGGTCTTTGAAAATTTTTTCAGCTACATTCAAACTTGTTTGAAATTTGAACTTCACCTTTCAAACTCTTTAAATTTTATTCAAAATTATTCTTCCCAGTCAAAGTTAATGATGTTAACACAGCAATGCTTATGCTCACTTTTCATCTTTATATCTTACCTAACGTGTCCCCACACATCTAAACTTACTTAGGCTCACCCCTTTCTATAGGATAAAAACTAATAAAATTTTTTATTTACAAGGCTATTAATCAACACAATAAAAATAACATCGATGTAGAAGCTTGTCTAATTAGATTGCACAAGAAAATATTTGTATTTTATGATTTTTATAATTGTAATTGACGATATAGCAAGTGGTGTGTTTAAACATTGAAATACAAATACTATTCAAATACAAATGCTTTTCAATTTCTCTTTCATAATTTTTCATCTAATCGATACTAATTATTACAATTTTTTCAAACTTTCATATAAAATATAAAAAAAAAAATCAAACTTTTTCAAATTTAAAAAATAATAATATTTTAACTTTATAATATTTTTATTCAATTTTTTCTCTCTAATTTTCTAAAACTTAATAAAATTTTAATTTGAATTATTTTACAAACTATCTAATTAAATTTCATCTCATCTGACTATTGGAACGAGACGGTTGCCAATATTAGTTTTATCCACAAAATAAAGTTGTAGCCTCGATGTGAGAAAAATTCATAAAAAAAAAGTAATGTATAATGGTTAATATATTTTTCCATTCAAAATAGGATCACAATTTAGCTGCCGAAAACAGAAATAAAAAGCACAAAATTACACGGGCACATATGTAAGAGGTCATGTGACAGCGAAATAGATGGGAATGAATGAGCGCTAAGTTAGGTGTAATACCATCCTACACGAAATTAGGTTTAATAATTAATTATCAAGCAACTGAGTCAAGCCTTACTAAAATAAACATCGAATTTGAAACTTCAAATGCACAATAATTTCCTTTAAATTTATGTTAGTTTTGTTTTAAATGAAAGACATTTATATAAATTTTAAAATCTAAATAAGAGAAATTAAAAAATATTTTTTATTCGAGAAATGATTTATACAGTCTAAGATTGTGAAAATCCAATTCCTTTTAAAAAAGTGGATAAATTTGAGATTCACACTAACAAATCTATTTTTTAACGACGGATCTTACTTTTTTTTATTTATTAAAACAAATACGTGGGACTTACACATCTTAGGACTATATATTTTAAAAAAAAAATTGTCAGGTGTTTCTTCATTAAAATATTATATGCTTCTTTTTTTAATGAGAAGTATTTATTTAAAACTTTATTTGTGGTGAAGGAAAATCGTAGTTATAATTTTTAACTAATGTACCTTTAATATTGAATATGAATTCATTTATAACGTAAATAAGGGATATCCTGTCTATTGCTAAAACTCTCCTCACCATTCATGGTAACTCATTCCAATTATGAAAAGTATAAGCAAATCTCTAGTTGTAAGTATAATTGTATATTAATATAATGTGATTGATCAAAAAGTAAATTTTATTAAAAATAATATTAATTTAAATTTTGAATATGAAGAAATCAATATTGATAAGCAGATTAGTATGCGACTTTGTTTATACGAAGTACAGTACTCTCCCTGAACTCTGATTTTGTTAAGCTATCAACAACTTACAGTCGTTGCCGTGGGGTATTTTTATGGAGAACACTCGAGCAATTGCTCTAAGCATCTGTGTCTGTCTCAAATGGCGACCTCTGTGAAGAACAACTTCATGCCTCCGTCTCTGATATCTAATCTTCAGCAAGTTCTCATCACCAGGAAAAACAACTCCGTTGAGGGCCACTCTAACAAAATCCACGAACCAACTGAAGCTCCTTCTTCTTCTTCTTCTTCTTCGGCTACTTCACCGTGTTCAGGTGCTGAAGTGTCGAAAACGGAGAACGATTGCTTGAAACCTGTGGTGTTGGTGACCAATGAGGAAGGCATACAATCTCCGGGTCTCACATTCCTAGTTGAAGCTCTGGTTTGCGACGGTCGTTTCGATGTTCACGTCTGCGCTCCTCAATCGTCTGTTCCTTAAAAGCCATTTTGCTCTCGTTTTGCGTTATGATCCCTCCATTTTTTTTTTTGAGAAAGTGTGGGAAAGTATAAGCTCCCGATTTGATTTTTTACCTTTCTTTTATTTTCCCCTGCAAAACTTGTTACTGTTATTTGTTCTTGGGTGAATTCAATCCATTTCCTCGCTTCCTCGGCATTTGTTCAGATAAATTTCCTGTTCTTTTTTATTTAAAATGGAATGGAATGTACTTACCACGACGATTTGAGTAATTTGAATTTGGCTCTTTGCAGGGATGGGTCGATGTCCGGTCATTCGGTGACGATCCGGGAGACGCTTACTGCGTGTTCTGTTGAAAAATGCGGCGCCACTGCTTATGAAGTTTCTGGTATCTCGGCGTTCAGATTTTATACTTTTTTTTTTGAATTCATTTTACAATGCCGCTTGTCTTTGAGTGATCTATATAGTTATATTCCCGGAAATAGAATCTATGAAATGTGCTGCATTTTATGTTTATGATCAGGCACTCCTGCAGATTGTGTGTCTCTAGCTTTATCCGGGGCCTTGTTTTCTTGGTCAAAGCCTGTTTTGGTATGCAGTTAAGAATCTGTTACCCTTTTTAGATTCTCGTTAATTTTTTAGCACCAATATTCCCTTAAATATTTTATTTATGTATACATACAGGTCGTTAGCGGAGTAAACAAGGGATCAAGTTGCGGTAACAACATGTGAGTAATTTGTTCTTATTTTCTTTGAAGGTCAGATTTATTGCTGAAAAGTTATTCAGCTAACAATGTTGGTCGTATGGGTTTACTGTCGAATTATATTTCTTTTTGCGCTGATGTTGGTTGGGTTCCCATGAGTTTAGGTTTTACTCTGGGGCTGTTGCTGGAGCTAGGGAGGCACTGATTTGTGGTGTACCATCCCTTTGTATATCATTGAACTGGTAATTGCATCTTTGGTGCTTTGTTTCTTATTGGTTCCGCTTATTTTTTGGTATTTGTTTACCCTCCACTTAAATGGGCACCCATCGAGTATATTATATGTCAAAGTTCCATTCAGGAAGAAAGACATGAGCTGTGAAAGTGATTTGAAGGATGCGGTCATCGTTTGTTTGCCACTAATACATGCAGCTGTAAGAGATATTGAGAGAGGAACTTTCCCCAAAAGTTTCTTGCTGAATATTCAGATTCCCAGTTGTCCTTTGATGAACAAGGTTTGCTTCTCCAACTGCTGTGTTTTTGGATTGTGTGGGAGCATTGTAAATTTGCAATATAGGGAGTTCTTGTTACTAAGAATTAGATATCTAAACGAGTCTAATGTTCCTCTTTATATAAAAAATGACTTATTTGCATCCATCTGTCCATGGTATGACAAGAACATTAGAATATTTCTATGAAGGATCTTCCGGATGTTAATTTATATCTTTTAGTCATCAGATGGTAAGAGTCCAAGAGGAAAATTATAATTTTATATTACTTATATAAAAAAAAAAGAGTCCAAAAGGAAAATTCTAAGAAAATGAAATGCTATTCCATGGTATATTTCACTTCTTTTTTTTTTTTCAATTCCTGAGATTGTATGGGTAGCAATTCTCCCTCTTTGAAAGAAAATCAAAGTCATATTTCTTGCCAGATCAATGAGTTGGGCAGCCAAAAAAGGCATGTGCCTGCAATTGAGATTGATCCCCTTGAAGGATAATAAACTTTCATGATCTTAAGTGTGATGGGAGATGATGCGTATTGTTTTTGTTTTATTTCGCAATCATATAAATGAGGAATGTGGATTTAAAACATTGTGTGGGGTAACTGCTAGGCACCAGATGAAATTGATGAAGTATGCTTGAATTAAAAATACGTGGATGCCTTTTTGCATTATCGTGGATGTTTAAGTACACTTTTTAGGCATAGATTGTCCTGTCAAAGGCCCTTTCGTTATGTGATGGGTCATATTTTTGTGAAATTTTAGCCAGAACGTCCGGTGGACTGGAGTCCTTCCAGGAGTCATCACAGTTTGCTTGAGTCATACTCAAGTGCTTTTTAGTTGCAGTTGTGTTTCATGTATTTAGGCTATACTTTTTGTTTGACAGGGCTTCAAGGTGAGCAAGCAGAGTCTATGGAGGTCCTCTCTAAGCTGGCGTGCTGTATCAGCAAACAGGCATCCCTCTGCTGGCCATTTCATGTCCAATCAGCAAAGCCTTGGTATTAAGTTGGCACAGCTCAGCCGAGATGCCTCTGCTGCTGTGAGTTCTGTGTTTGATACCATAATGCTACCATGTTAGTCTCATGGTTGAGTAGATATTGCTATTTCTCAGTTGCCATTCCTAAAATGTATGTACTCTATGATATTATTAGGGTGCAGCGCGTCGCCTGAACATTCATCGGAAAAATGTGGAGATTGAATCAGTTGGAGTTGCAGGAAAATTTAGTTCCCAAGAAACTGTGAAGAAATACTTCCGTTTAGAGGTTCAAACTAACTCCCATCTTTGAACTACTAGGCAAAGCCCTCTGTTAATGACACTTCCCCATTTTTATTTATTATTATTATTATTATTTTTTTTTTTTGGGGGGGGGGGGGGGGGGGGGGGGGGGGGGGGGGGGGGGGGGGGGTGGTGTTCAAGCTGTCCTTATAATTTGTTATTGAATTGATAACCCTAAATTGCTACTTTATTCTATTTTTCTCCCTGCAACTTAGGATTATTTCAAGAAACATCTTTGATGAGCACTTGTTATTTCCACATTCGCAGCTAGAAGACAAGGATCAGAAAAATGCAGATGAAGATCTAGATTACAAAGCACTTGAAGATGGCTTTGTGAGTTAAATTCTCCTTGTCTGTCATCTCTCTGTCCATCTCTTGTCCTTGATTGCTGATTCTGAGGTTGCCTTTTGGCACGACAGGTTGCAATTACTCCTTTATCTTTAAATCCAGCCAACTGGATAGAGATTCAATCATCGGCTTCAAACTGGCTTGCTGTTGCACTTGTAAATGAGCAATGATGCCCCTCGTTTTCATCGTTCTTACAATGTTCCTACACCATAAAATACTTGGCAAGTCTTCTCTTCCTGTAGTTTTTTTTTAGTGGCACCAGGTGCCCAGGAACAACGTCCCCGACTAATCCCAGGCTCTTCCTTTAGCTTTTGAAATTATGGTTCTCCTTGGAATGAATTAGGTTGCTTTCTAAACTCAATTACACCTATAGTAGGCAGGTCTTAAATGTCTGATCCGTGCTTTGGTTGGAAAGGCTGGTTTGAGGTATTGTGTGCGATCTGGGTTTTATATCAGGAATGCAAACTACTCATGATTATAGTCAGTATTTTTATTAGTTTCTTGTTTAGTGTCCATACTGATGTACATGTTTCGTTCCTAACTTTGGCAGCCCTTGAATTGCTCTTGAAAGTAGCTCTATCAACCTACCTGTAGATTAGTAATAAATATTCAAACTAATATTCTTAAAGCTCAACTTTAATTTTTAATTTTTAAGTTTTGCATATGGGTTACAATCACTATAGACGTTTCCATTACCATAGCTAAATGGTAAATACCATGACGGGAACCTTGCAACTAAAACTTTCTTGGGTATAATGGCAAACAGTTAAAGGAGGTGGCCTAGTCAGAGTTTTGTTGGTAAATATTTTAAAAATAAAAGTAATTCTTGGATTTTCACTTGCTTGTCAAAATTTCCTGGATCTCCAATGAATTTTTTTCGTACAACTCCGGTTAGCTTTGTTATTAGCGTAGTTGTCATGTAACATATACCACGTGTCAATCAATTAATCTAGAAGAATGAGATTTGAGGCGAATGTTTGAGATTTCTTGAGGTATATTGTAATTTCCCATATTGAATATTGATATGCAATGTTTGTTGATGGGTTGGATCTTTAAATTGGTATACTTCTATTCAATGAAGTGTTTTACCCCCACAATCTAATTTCTACCTTAGTTCCAAAACAAAGTAGCTAGAAATTTTCAAACCAGAAAGAATTTCTTGTGTTTGAAGAATAGCATAAGGAGTAAGGACCATGGGGGCAAAGCATGATTAATCTAAGTATATTCAAAAGAAATAGGTTTATCTTTTATTTGTTTAAGATATCATCGAAAACAAAAATTCTATGTGCAGTCACTTTTGCATATGAAAATGCTTATGATCTTTTCGATGAGTCAAATTTCACAGAATGCTTTTAGGTGACATGGCGTTCGGGTATAGGGACAAGGGTTGTGATACTAAGTTCTTGTCAATTATTTGATGGGAAGTAGGCCACATACTTGCCCTAAATAGGCAGCTGATCCACAACAAAAATCAACCAAAACCGAAAGCTAAATCGACTAAATTGGAACCCAAGTAAAAAGTCAACCAAATCCTCTATGGTGATGAGAGATAAGGAAGGAGATGTATATTTGTAGCTATTGATAGTGGCTCGTTTATGTCGTTGACGACATGGTGGCAATGACACGACAAGGATATGTAGAGCAAAATCTGGTAGTAAGAGTGTTGAACGTACGCCCTTCAGGCGCGCAATGTAACAGCCCGCTAAAATTATCAGTTTTGGATTCTTTCCCGACAGCAATCACATCTCTCTCGTCTTTACCCTCATCTGGAATCACGCGTATAGATTATCTTTTCCGTAAATCACGTAATTTGTTCTTCACCAACAGCTGTAAAATTATGAACAGTTTTATCCTAAGCGTTGTACTTCGATGGCGTTTTCCCGGATCTTATCCATCGAATTTCAAAGTATTAGATAAGCTTGTTTTTAAAGTAGCACAATTATAATAATTTAATGAGTTCTGAAAATATTATAATTGTAGATAATTACTTAGATTAAATATTTTAGTTGTTTTAAGATATTAAGATGTTTAATTTTACGTTGAAAACTCTTATTTAAATTAATTGGTTTTATCATCTTCGATTAATTAACGGTACTTTATCATTTTATATAATGATGAGGAAATATTATTTTATAAATTTTAGTTTATAAAATAATATTCTACCTTAATTCATCGTGGTGTTTTATTTAAAGTGTTTTATTTAAAATAAAACATTTACGCGTTTTTAATCAGTGTTTTAATTCACCGTTGAATTATTTGAGGATCCCAAAACGTAGGATTGAAGTTTATTACCTAGGCTCCTACCCTTTTTCCTTCATTTTTCCTTTTTTCTTTTTTTTCCTTCTCTTTCCTCTCCTTCTCTCCATGGTCGACTTACACCCTTCCACCATAGCTGATCGGTTCTAGCTTCCTACCGGCGCCACCTCCGGCCGCCGTGCCTCACCTCCACCTCCGGCATGTCCCTCCCTCACCGGCGAACACATCTGCACC